>VDFB02082297.1:0-11016 GCA_007258455.2 Sequoia sempervirens
CCAAATTGAACATTAATTGAACCCTAAACCTAACCCTAAGTGAACACTAATCCTAATTGAACTCTAAATTTTTAGTTGAAAATATTAAAATGCCTTAGATTTTCCCATTCATCGTCATTTATCATTCAATTCCTAATAGAACTCCAAAAAATTATACTTTTATAATGTTTTAATATACACCTAATATTAAGGGTTTAGAGTTTAAGGGTTAAGGGTTTAGGGTTAAGGGGAGAGAGATAGAGGGAGTGAGTGACCCATTTACATATTACTCTTTTATTCTTCATCAGTTAAATATTTAGTTACCCATTTACTGTTAGCAAAAATGACCCAAGAATTTAATAGAATAGACTACTCATATAATACCTTGCATTATGGAGCTCAATTCTCTAATATATTACTACTTATCAAATCCTTTGTAAATAATTGTAAACTTATGACTCCATTTAAGCATTTAATTGATTTTCTTGAATCAAAGCAAAAACATAGACACATAATTGAACAAATTCTCAAAAGAAGAATGACATCATTAACATTTCATTCAAAATTCACTCAAATCCACATAAGGAGAGAAAATATATTAGAATTATACATTTATTCATGCTTATAAGTCATATCTGCATACAATTTAAGATAATTTGCATATATTCATCCAAAACTCAAAGCAGGCTATCTATTCTATTCCATCCGCTTGGGGTTTTAACAGCCAATGGCACCATAGATATCACTTCCTCATCAGAGGACAAATATCTTTCTACCCATATATTCAACTCAAAACCTAGCTAGAGCTTTCATCAGTTCTCTCCCTACAAATGAGCCTTGAATTCCCTTTTATATGACAAGGGAGCAACAAGCTTCAAGCTCAAATGTAATTTCACCACAAATTCTCATTTGAAAAAAACCTCCATTGCATTTGAATTTCATTTCAAAACTTCCCACATGTTGAATCACCACAAACGCGAGTGCATGGAAATAGGAAGCTAAAGAAAGAACACAAAATTGTCATCAAAATCCCCTTTGTAGCTATCAACACTTAAAAAACTAAGAGCAGCCAAATTGCCACGAAGGCACACAACAACTTCTTGGCTACTGCCACCTACCCTTACCAACACTCGGACCCGGTACCATGCCCACTTCTAGTTATTTACTTTATCTCACAGTGGAGCCCTCAACCTCCTCTTCTTTCTTGTCCTTGCCCAATACAGTTCTAGTCCATCCGCTTGGGGTTTTAATAGCCAATGCCACCACAAATATCACTTCCTCATCAGAGGGTAGACCGTGATTGAAGCAATCTAAATATTGATAGTAGTCGGAGTTGATCTCGGTTACATCATCAAAAGTGTTGCTCGTAAGGTCAATGGGCGAGTGTTGGCATCTAGAGGAGCCATGCCCATACCTTATTTTCCTAAGGCACTGGTAATGAGAGCGCACATTTGCTTGCCTTTGTCATCTACGGTTAGGCAGCAGCAGCGTCCTGAGGAATTGCAACCTTCTCGCATCTAGACACAAGCAGAAGCGTAAGCCGAAACACCTTCTGAATAGGCGGGGACCAAAACTTTGTGAGCTCAAACAAACATACCTCCTTACTGACTTACTCATTTTCTCTTCTCAGACAAGCACTCAAACTTGATTAGAATCAGCCCACAAAGTGCTTAGATCTAACTGCTACAAGAATGACACTATTAGCAGTTAATTCCTCTTGTATTTATTGTGCGAGGTAATGGCAACCTTCATCAATGCTTAGTAAAAATGCATGTGCAAACATGGCAATTTGGCGGCATATGTACTGTTACCGTTTAACAAGAGCTACATGAGAATCCACATATCACCCTTCATGATTGCCAACAACATCTTCACATAGACTGAGATCAATGTGACTACACAAGCAAGGAATAATTCATTAATGCTTCACCAATATACAATAAAATGACCACCATGTGCTATTTACCAACTTTGAATACTACTCGCTGATCTCCTGAAGAGTTGGCAGATCAAACGGTTTATCTCGGGCTAACTCAATTTGACATCCAACGAAGCATCATTCACCTTCCTCATGACCAATAACATTAATCCATGTTGGCAGGTCCTATTCACTTTGCAAATTGAACGGCTGGAGCTATGCATTACAATCTCGTTGACCTCGTGGCTTTTAACCAACCTTCATCTTCCTCCTGTGAGCTAGCAGGGAACAACAAAGATTTACATTAGCTTTTAATCTTGGTTGTCGATCTAAAACCACGGGTTATGAGCTCAAAAGTGGATATTGGGCCCCACATTCCATACAAGACACATCTTCCTTTTGCTGACCTCGCGCCAAATAATAGGGCGACACCTTAGGTCTGTGAGTTGGCGGGGTATGATTGAGATCTTCTCCCATATCTTCGAATCTGAAAAACCTACACATTGCACGGTTAGTATTTAATGAAAGGATTTGGCTAAGCCGTTGGTGACATGACCACTAGGGTTAATGGCTTAGGCTTACGTCACCAGATTAAAATTAAAACCCAACTTTTATTTTAATACTTTATTTCCTCCGCAAGGTTTTATTTCCTAAGTCTCGGTTGGCCCCGCGTTTCATCTTTTAAAAAACAACTTATGTTGTTGTTTGTCATCTACCTAGTAATGCCCACTTCTCCTTTTAATAAATGTTTTATTTTGCAAGGGTTGATTTAGTGTTTCTGTTGATCTATTTGCCATCCCGTGATCGAGAATTGAAGGATCACAAAATCACAGGTAGGCGCCACGTGTCCTATCCGAGGGATCAAATTTGTGCTATCACTAACCAACTGCCATTTGATCTGAGCCAGTCCATGCCATCCTACGATGGTGCTTGGTTTGATTGCGAAATCACGAACGGGCACCACATGTCTCATCTGATGAAGCCTAAAGAGTAAAGGAAACACTAGCCGGCTTTAAATGTATTAAGGGGTAGATTACTAAAGTGTTCTTGAGACACACATGTTCTAAATTGACGAATATGTTATAATCTCACTGGAAAAGCTGCTTGAAGGTTAATGACATGGCTGGCGACTGTGTTAAAGGAACGAGATCATTGATGCTTAGGATCAACAGTTGCCTGCCATCGCGCGATCAAAATTTTTAGGATTGCGATATCATGGGCAACCGCCACGTGGACTTCCTTCATAGTGTATGGTAAGGTGGGCCCCTTATTGTCGTGTTGGCATTTGTGTCAACTTGTTTTGAAGGTGGGCGTCAATGATTTGATCAAGCTGAAGAATCAACGGCTTAGATTTAAATCTGCATCAAATATGGTTGGAGTCGTTCATGCAGTGTGAAATTGAGCTTTAATGGCGGATGAGACACTTGTTGGCATAATTTTATCGACAATAAAATCAATTTTCCTGCTTGGTCTGTATCACAAAGCATTCAACTATTTTGTGGAGCAGTTTTAGAGCTGAAGGTAGAATTGCAAGTTTCTGTAGCCAGAATTTGGGAGTTCTGGGAACAAAGTCGTGAGTTTATTTTCTGTGCCTCCTGGTCATTTTGCATTTAAATTTGGGAAAGTATTAGCTGGATGTGCTGTGAGCTTGTTGATGAATGTGTTAGGGCTATAGTTTAATTATAGTTGTGAGAAATTGTAGTGTTTTGTCCTATAATTTTCTATCTTTGGTTAGTCCTAGCTATTTGAATTATAATGTTGTAAAGAAGCCCTAGTTTGTCCGAGATGGCACCACCTAAGCAACATTCTGGCCAGACTGAATATTTGAAATGAAACCTATATGATGATTTCCTAGATCAATTGCCCTGGTCAACGAATGATAGGAGGAAGGGATTGGTCCTAATGCGAGGGAAAATCTTGGGGGAAGGGTTAGTGTATAATTGCTCCAACATTGCTGATGCTAGGGTTCCCCTCACTGGCTTGGAATTGTTAGATTGTGGTACGGATAGAGGAATTTTCCTCACCATTTTTCAAATGGATGGATGTATGATATGGGGAAGCTGGTGGTACCAAATGTATTCCCTGATGTAGACCTGCTTAGGACAATGGCTACAAGATATGACCCTGTTACACGAATAATTAGGGACAATGATGGAAAGGTTCTATTAAGCATTAACAGAGAAGAGGTCCAACATATTTTTTACTTGATTGAACCGAGCGAAGACTTGGTTCCTATCAACCTTGAGGAAATGAAGCAGGAGTATGCAAAGCTGAAATCTCTTTTTAGAGCAAGGTTGCTTCCACCTCATCTGGCTAGGGCAGGAGGTTCAGAATTTCATATTAGCCCTAGTGACCAGGAACCTTTCAAATTAAATTGTTCTACAAACCATTTCCTGGCCACTTTCTATTCTTTATGTTAGATATTGGGTTTCAGTCCTAGTACGGTAATGCCCATTGCTTATATGTTCATGGGGGTACAAATACAACACCCTAACTTCTCTGTGACCTATGACTTCACTTCTTTCTTGGCTGAGAGGATGCATGAAGGGTTGTCAAAGCTACAAAACAATGATACTGACACTCAATTCTTTTGGTATTCTATGCTAATGCATATGTTTTTGTTTAAGAATGCTGACTTTTTCTCTGAGAGGATGAAATTAAGGCAATCAGTTGATGGAGAAAGATTGCCAGTACAGATATGGGCTACAGATTTATCTTGTAATAGGGAAATCACTAGTTATGAGCAATTTGATAATTGTTTTGCTTCCAGATTAAGGGCTAGATTAATGGTGAATATACCTAGGATCCCTGAGGAATTACATGATTTCCTCAAGCCAAAGGAGAGGAAGCTAGAATTGAAGGTTTACCATAACTGGGGTGACATTATCCCATACCCAGTCAACACTGTCTTGAGAGTATATGGTTTTCAGGGAGCCCCTCATATACTGCCATACAATGTGCCACCAAGAGTGGGATTTTTAGAATTTATGTGGAAGATAGGTTGTATTCATGAGGACAACCTTACTGGAAGGGGTAAGGGAACATTTTTCCCAGATTATACAGTGGTGTCTGATTTTGTATTTTCAAAGGGAGGCTGGACCCATTTTGATAATTTCTTTAATGATTACCATTTGAGGTGTGGACCAAAGCAGCAATATGATCCTGAGGGTTTCTTTGCTATTTTCAGACAAAGAATAAAAGCTGGAAAATTTGTGCATGAGTTCAATTTCCCTGAAGACTTGATTAGAAATGAATTTGATTTGAATAGACAAGAGTTGAACAAGGAGAAATGGATAGCTTATGGTAAGCTACTAGATGTTGTGCACAAAATGGATCCAAAATATGATCCACTGTTGGAATTCAGTCCCCACCATAAGAAAATTGATTTTTTGATGGGAAACTTCAAGGAAATTATGGGCACATTGAGGAAAAAAAAGGTAAATTTAGAATTGAGTTTGAGTGTACAAGAGCAAGGTGCCAGACCAATTGAAACAAGGCTAGCATACCAACCTATGGAAAGGTAACCCATTTATAGGAGGAAAAAGGATAGTAGTAGTGATGAAGAAGAAGTGGAAAAAAAAGGAAAACAAATTATGAAAGTGCCTCCACAACCAAGTCCAAAATTCAAAGTGCTTGGGAAATCAAAATTATTGATTTAGAATCATCACCAGAAGACAATCCCTCATCACCACCATCTAAGCCAAGCCCTAAGAGGAAAATAATTGATCAACCACAAGAGGATCTGATGGATGAGATTATTGTTACTGATCAAGACATGGAAGTTGGTATGCCTTCCCCTCCTAGGCCAACTAAATTAGTTTTATCTGATTTAGATATGAAAGGTAAAAGTGTACAAGATGCAAGAATGGAGGCATGCAAGGAATTTCTAGATGACAATACATTTGTAAAAACTCTTGTATTCTTGCAATTGGTATGGAGGATGAAGTTTGAAGAGTATCAAGATAAATGTAGGCAGAGAAGAGAACTAAGGCTTGAAAGGTCAAACTAGGAGAATGATGAGGAGGTAAAAGCTGAATTAATGGAAGAATTCAAGAACATCACTCCTAAAGAAGGAAGAAAATTGGTGAGTCAGGCTAGTGTATTAATTCTGCCTGAATGGGATATTGCAGATGTAGTAGCCTTTAATGCTATTATGAAGTCTAAGAATCCCTTTCAAGACTCTGAAGAAGAGGTCAAGGAAGCATTGCAAAAATATGCTTTCAGTGAGGAATATGAAACTCTAGCAATTTGGGCATTGGCCCCACAAGGGAGAAAACTAGATGTTTCTAATATTAATCCAAATTTTAAGGGAGGATTGATAATAAAGAGAGCTTCAGAGACCTCAACCACTAAGGCCACTAATTTGACTGTGAATGTGGCCAAATTGGCCCAAAAGACTGTTGAAAGGGAGGAAGCTGAAAGGAAGAGCTTCATGGAAAAATATAACCTTTTGATTGAGGAGTATAGCAAGATGCAGCAAAAAAATGTTGAGTTGCAAACTGAAGTGGAGAGGTTTAGGTATAAGCAGATTGGGGAGACATCAAGTGCTCTAGGAACTAGTACATTACCTTCCATAGCAGGGTCAGTTCCTCCTGCTTCTCCAATTGTTTCCACACTAGGATCTTCCAGTCAGAATCCTATCCTCACCCTTTCTTTAGAGGAAGTTGAAGAAGAAACAGAGTGCTTTGTCGATCCTACAAAGAAGCAGCTCTTGCAAAAAAATGATGAATTGCAGGCATCATTAAAGAAAATTGAGGAGGGATCTCTCTTAAAGCAAAAGGAAATTGTTACTACTATTTTGAGGCATTTAAATGAAAAGGTTGATAGCAAATTTCTATCTATACATTCTTTATATTCTTTGTTGTTAGCAACAATAAAGAATATTGATATGGATCACGAAGTAGCGATACCAATAATTAAAAATTGGATCCCTAGGGCCAGTGATCTGGATATCATGTATAATGCCTCAAGGTTTGATATATATAATAGGCCCCAATCATTAAAGCCTACTCATGTGTTAGTAAAATCATTGCAAGGTTTTCAGACCTTACCAGATACTTGAGTAGGAAGATTAGGGAGCTGGGGAAGAATTTCAATGATTGAGGTAACACATTGTTACTTGATATAATTGATGAGAAGTGGAAAATCAGGTCATTTCAACAATGACAGGCTCAAGCAAGTGAGGCCATCAATGATCAAATCAATTTAATTTGTGATGACTCAGACTATGATTTATTGGTGAGCTGTATGGAAAAAATCATTAGTACCAGCTCATTTTTGGAATCTTTTGAAAGGGATGCGAATCAGGTAGTGGTAAAATACACACCTTATAATACCAAGGTGGATGAGGTAATTGATTTTGACTGGCCAACTGATGATGAGTACCAAAATTGAGTAACTAAATATTTGACTAAGGAGGATTAAAATGAGTGAACTACTAACAGGTGGTAGATTAGATGATGTGGTTGCAACGGTTCCAGTTTTGTGTTGACGGCTTTCTCAGTGCAGTTTTCTTGTGGTTTTTTGCATTAACGTTCCTCATCTGATATGATGAACAAGAATATTTTTCAAGGTGGTGGCTGTTGTAAAAAAATTTAGAATATCACTAGGTGCTCCAATTGACTGGTGACAGGTGTAATTTCTGGCCCGGTGCTTGTTTGCTCCTTCATTTTCTATAAGAAGGATTTCAAGGCCAAAAGTATGGGTTAGCAAGTTAGATATTTTTTGTCGATTCTAGGTGTTGCAGAGCGAATTGTAAAGTCTGATGGTTTTAGAGAAATGCAATTTAGGTTTTGAGTCATTCTGTAATAGGTTTTGAGTTCATAGAGATTTAATGTTGTATAACAGTACTAGCATTTGAGTTGAAATGAAAATTCGAGCTCATGTCTCTCTATTGTACATGCATATCTAAACTTTGAATGAAATAACTAAGGGTTGTTTTATCCATCTCACTATTGTGGTGTGTATGATTCTATTTTAGCTTTAATTCAAGGAATTAATCAAAATGCTTGAATGGGAATATAGGCGGATATGTGTTGTATAAGGATTTGATAAGTAGTCCTGGGTTAGAATGCATACTGATGAAATTGTAATGCAATATTGTCAGGGATCTTATATGTGATGTATTAAATGCATTTATAAACCTCTGGAGTGTATGAATTTGACTCTTACTTGATGGATATATGGCACTCATCTAAGAAGTTGTAATTATTGAGGTGTGGATTTAAATTATTTGTTTGATAACTGCCTAGAGCTTGCTACAAATTGAAATTCATTGACTATCTTATACAATGGATTGTGTTGGTTATCTCACACTCCCGGTGGTTGATGTGTCTATGAACAACCAATCTAGTTGATATTATCTTATTGTGTTGAGCTATTAAAGTGAATCAAATACGCTGTGTTAATGTTGTTTATAATAATGTAGTGCGAGTTGTAAACACATTAGGGTTCACCCTCGAGGGTCTTCGAGCCGAAGTGTAGGAGGATTTTTAAAGTCCTTGTCGGTTGGTCGAGGACCTTTGAGCTGCCGATTGGAATTGGCAATTCCATAGGTAGATTCAGAAGACAAACACAGTTTACATTGTAAAAGAACCAACATACGTCGTATTTGAACAACAACCACCTCTACAATTGAATTTTTAATCTTTTATGATCACATGAAACATAAAACACACTAATTTCAAGGTTGTTAACATCACTATTGAAATGCTTTAATTTTTTGACCTTTCAAACATTAAAAAGTACATCATTAAATTAATTATGTAATGGCATAAAAACTAGCGATTGCACTTTTTGTGTGCAATTGGGTATGCCAAATTTTTGGTTGGAATAGTTATATTGTTTGAAATGGATCAACCTTAGTAAATTTGAAAAATATAATTTGATAATTAATTGCTATATGCGACAAGTGGTCATTGCAAACCTTGAGCTCTTGTTGTATTATTATTTTGAAATGCAACTTTTTTTAATTTGCATGTAATAGTGAACATATCAGTTGAGTATCAAATTGTTTTGTAATTTTGGATACAAAATTGTGTATCAACAATCTATCCAATTCTTGCTTTGCCAATCTCCACTCGCTCCTACATCAAAGGTTATAAGCAAAAATCTCAAATGGTTTGGATATTTGTATAACACTTTTCTTGGCTTTGACATGAACAATCAAGATGGATTCAAATTATTCAATGGCCATCCTATACCCAGAGGACAGTGATCATTGATCACACCCTGATAACATATGGGAGCTCACTTTGCTCTGCAGGGAACACCTATTGGCGTAATTGGGACTGCGTCTGGCCCACACTATTTTACAGACACCATGCTCTTTAATGTCTCTTATCAGCATGAACTTCTTTAGGGCCTTTATTAGTAGCTTTTTTTTTTTGGGGTAACTTTAGGTAACATTTCTTAGCAGCATTTGCTTTAGGACCTTTCCTAACAGCCTCTTGCCTTAAGGGTCGTTCTGTGTTTTCTTTGGCATATGATACCCAGTAAGTGGAGGCCACTATTGTGGAGTCAGGCTTTGACTTGGAACTTGTGCCAACCTTGGTAAACTTCTGGTTTACAAATGGACAAGTTTTTTTAACAGTTCTGACTCTAAGCGTCAGCGAATCTAGTCAATTATTGTTGAAGGTTATAATATTGTTGTAGATTCTTGCAAAGATTTTTTTTTTTAAGTTATACCCTCATCAGTATCTTTTCAAGGGAGGGGATGACAACATTTGCTTTCCCTTTGTTCTGCAAGTTAAAATTGAAATAGGAAAGTTCTGACTGTTAACCTTATTATGAGTGCTCAAAACTGCCAATGCCCATATGTCAACACTTTCTTGTGCTTCCAATTGTCTGGGATTGTGTTTTCATTCTCGTTTATAAGCACACAGTGTGACTGCTAAAAGCGTAAATAGCTGATGATTAATTTTTCTAGGAGCTTAACATCGAGATATGAAGTGATTTTTTCTTGTTGGGTTCAATCTAGACATAGATTGAAGAGACTAGCAGGTATTAACAAGATATTTCAATATTTTCTTTATGGGTTCATCAGAAATAAATTAATAAATAAAATAGGCAGAACCAGCTTGGGAAAAACCTCTGTTACACATTTAACACATATTAAGAACATAAGCATAGAGATTGATGTGATTTTTCAGTTTTTGCTTCTTAGAGCAATGTGGAATACATTAAGGAACAGATTTATGCAGAACCCATTTGAACACTTATAACATTTATTGGGAACATAAGCATTCCTTATACAAATTGATGTGATTTTGCAGTTTTACCTTCTTGGGGCGATGGGAAATACATCAAGATTTACAAATTTATGCAGAACCCATTTGAAAAACCTCTGTTCACATTTAACAAAACTGATTCCAGTGCTTCGGAGGAGATTTTATTGGAACATACAAGCAAAATTCGGGGCAGTCACTGGGGTCCATTTATCATGGTGATCATGAGAGCCAGAAACCATATTGAGAGATTCAAGAATGAAACATACACAACAAATGCCAAACATCCCTATTGAAGAGAGCAACATTCACA
Source organism: Sequoia sempervirens (assembly GCA_007258455.2). NCBI lineage: Eukaryota > Viridiplantae > Streptophyta > Pinopsida > Cupressales > Cupressaceae > Sequoia > Sequoia sempervirens. Next base: position 10,436 of record VDFB02082297.1, read on the forward strand.
TGAGTGCCAAATATATGGCACTTAAATCATAGCTCAGAAATACTAACCCTTAATAGTTGAGATAAAATGTGTCGTACTGCCAGCCATGCCATGCCGAAGAGAAAAAAGGGCAGAATTTGAAGGAAAAATATTACGAAACCCTACTCATGCAGAAATTTTTTAAAAATGAGATGAACCAAAACCATGAAATATTATGAAACCATACTCAAACAGAAATTTAAAAAAAATGAGATGAACCAAAACCATTCTCCCTACAGTTGTGAGTCAAAAAGAAATTAGGCATGTGGCGAGGAATGTTTCAATTGCCTGAAAGTTGGTTTTACCAGTGTGAGACAACTTTCCGGGTGAAAGCTGCTCCTTACTGAGCATGCATCCACGACTGCGCCAATTCTGGCGGCCTTCTTTTGAATATCTTAGCTCATCATTTTTGGCAGTGGAGAATCCAACCGAGACCTCCGAAAACATGTAGTGGAATTTGAAGAGCAAAAGAGTGTCCCGTGAGACATAAAGCGACGGTGTCAAATTTTGTTTTCAGGCATGACATAATGTTTCAATTTCTCAGGCATGAGAGAGGGAGTGGT
>VDFB02082298.1:0-58390 GCA_007258455.2 Sequoia sempervirens
TTCGGTTTCTTTAAAAGGGGTTAAAAATTTGGAAGTTTTGACATATATAGAGGAATCAACTTATATATGTTTCTAAAAGTAAATAAACACACATCTCATGGTTCCACTTCTCATGCATTTCTGGTTTGCCCCAATCATTCTTACCCTCCATAACAACATAACTCTTGAGCCATTTCTATACCCTATGAACCAAAGTCCAACTCTCTATTAGTGTAAAAGATTCTTTTTTTACACTCACTTAAGCTTACTTAGCATGTTTTTATCTAGTTGCATTTATTTATGTAAGTAATTAGTTTATTAGCTATTTACTTTATTTGCTCTAGATTTGGATAAGCTTTCTTAGATAAGATTTCCTGCTTTATTGGATAAGCTTTCTTAGATAAGCTTTCTTCCTTAGATAAACTTTCCTGCTTTATTGCATAGGCTAACTTCAGTTGAACTCAATGCTTTATGTGAGATCTTGGAATACCTCATGCATTGCCTTGCTCCATATAAAGCAAATGGCTCTTTGTATATTTAACACACACACTCTCATTTGCTATATAGAATACAGTTTATTCTAGCATATTGTTTTTCTATCATGCTTTCCTAATCTTTCAGTGTATCTTGAGTTTATTTAACAGTAAATCTTACATGGTATCAAAGCCTTCATGATTGATAGGATTGCTTTTTAGAAATATTGAATGCAAATCTGTTTTTTTTTTTTTTTGTAGCAAAATAGTATGCTCTTCTCTTGCATCCTCGGATGATCTGGAGAATCAAAAAATTGCGAAAAAAAAAACCAAATTTTGAGGGTTTAACATCTGCTTTTTCAGTTGCATGTGTGTTGCATGTATGTTTTGCAGCCTCCTGGATCGAATATGGACTCACCATTGCATTCAAAGCACTTGAGAAAGTCAGAGCATCCTCTCATCTCACCAAATCAGCATCTTCTCTTTTAAGTTGCATGTACTTGCATGTTTCTTGCATGTGCTTGCATGTCACTGCATGTGAAGGAGAAGTTTCTTTTTATGCTTTTTATGTAAATGCACTAAATTATAAGTGCCAACCTTATAATATTTGGGGGGATTATACATGCACTTTGTAATCACGAACTAAGATAAAGTTCCCTATATGAGGTGTTACTCATGTCTCTTAAACATCGTTTTCATCATTCTGTTGTTAGGATGACTTCAAAGAACTATTTGTCTTGGAAACAAGGGATAAAGAATCACTACCTTGAATGGGATCTACTACCCTATCTCCTTGGACTTGTTCCTGAGCCAAGTGACTATGATGAAAAGAATGCATGGTTTAATAATAATGACATGGTCTATGGACTAATATGTCTTACTATTTTTTAAAATACTCTATATCACATAGAGCACACTGAGTGCCCTTTTACTACTTGGATCATCATCCAATAGTTGTATGGAGACATTGAATCTTCATCTGAAAGTGATGTTTCCATGGAGAACCAAGCTATTGATGATATTGAGACTTATGTTGTCTCATCTAATGTGGACACATCTTGTATGGATGACCAGTTCATTGATACCCCATCAACAACACCTGTTGCAGTTTCAGATTCCAACGATGCTTTTTCGAGGGCCTCTAGTGATTTATTGCAGCAGGATCAATTATGTCTTCTGGATTTTAGTCCATTGGGACCAATTTCTAACAAACATTTCTTCTTTGTTTGTAGAGTCCCTCATTTTGGATCTAGATGACACTATTGAGGACATACATCTTCTCTTTGAGGACCACTCTTTTGTCCTTGCATCTGTTGCCATTTCAGAGTTCAGTGTTGCTTCTTCAAAAGCTTCCAATGACTTCTTGCAACAGGGCATCCATAGTCTTCTTGATTCAACTTTGTGGGATGATCTCTTGACAGGAATTTCAAACTTGTTTATGGAGACATATATTGCAGATTTGGGAGACACTATTGATTGTATTCATCTTCTCTTTGATGGAGTCAATTCTTCTTCAATTGTTGTGAGGGGACACTCTGACCCTCTCATTCATGGTCATTCATTTCAATTTGACATGAGTGTGGATACTTTGGATATGCATTTGGAGAAGACATCTTTAGAGGAGATACTTGATTCTTGGCTTGTGTTCTATATCAATCTCTAAGAGATTTGGATTTGTCATCTTCAGCAATGTGGCCTAGAATGCCTGATTTGGTTGTGACTACTTTCAGCATCGACACGGGGATACTTGAGCCAACTTTAGAGACTTCATACATTTTGTGCTTTCATCCTACATATTCCTTTCAGGACTTGGGAGATAGATTGCATTCACCTTTGGTACATGGGTACCGAACATGGCCTTGTTGTCAAGACCCATCTTTGTTGCTTCTATAGGCTTTCTCCTAAGTTGCACTTAAGGGGGGGTGTTAGTGTAAAAGATTCTTTTTTTACACTCACTTAAGCTTACTTAGCATGTTTTTATCTAGTTGCATTTATTTATATAAGTAATTAGTTTATTAGCTATTTACTAATTTTACTTTATTTTCTATAGATTTGGATAAGCTTTCCTCCTTAGATAAGATTTCCTGCTTTATTGGATAAGCTTTCTTAAATAAGCTTTCCTTAGATAAACTTTCCTGCTTTATTGCATAGGCTAACTCTAGTTGAACTCCATGCTTTATGTGAGATCTTGGGTTAACTCATGCATTGCCTTGCTCTATATAAAGCAATGGTTCTTTGTGTATTTAACACACGTGTTCTCATTTGCTATATAGAATACAGTTTATTCTAGCATATTGTTTTTCTGTCATGCTTTCCTAATCTTTCATTGTATCTTGGGTTTATTTAACAGTAAATCTTACACTCTCACCCACTCTACAAGGTAGATTATTGTTGAGCAAATCAGTAATCAAAATCTCATGGTTATCATACTTATTAATGCCCGAAGCCCTTTCACCTACAATATAAACATCTCTTGCTGAACATCTGATCTTGGATTGAATGGAGATGGATAATGCAGCTCAGATCTGTAAGACTGATCAGCAGTCTGATGCTACAATGGAGAATATCAAAAACAGGGTTAAATCAGCTGTGGATTTTGAATCTAGCTCTAAAACTGTTACCAATCTGCATTAGGAAATCTAATCCAGCTCTTCGCTTGTTTTTATCATACAGCATGATGTAATGGTGGCAATTTTTTGACCTCTCTACTGTCCACCTGAAGTGTTGTGTTGGGTCTTGTATCCGTGCAGCTCTGGCTATTGTATGTATCTCCTCTTTTGTAACATTATGCAATATAAAATATATATTTCCTTTCTGCAATACTGCCTAACCAACTATACTGAAGATGTAGAATTTTCTGAAAATCTACTTTATCCCTTCAACCACAATCTTTAGTAGGAAGACATGTCAACTAGCATCAAACATACACACCACTTCAACATCAAACATGTGCCCCTTAAGACCATAGCATCAAAAGCAAGAACCTTAAACTAGGCAGGCACTCTCTTCAAGGCAAGTGTCTCCACCTATGGAGAGTAAGGTTAACTGTTGTGCCTCTCTGCTTGTTGAAGCTTCCAATTGACAGCTCAGAATCTGTATCCATAACATGCTACGGTGCTACCTATATGACAGTCACACACCCCGACCTTAGTGTTTTCAATCACAAATGCCTCATCATTTCCTACCAGTCTCAAAAGATAAACACTACCCAACATTTCTGAATCCCACAATCCATACCCAAGTTTTCGTCCTGGGCATGTATGTGCTGCAATATATTAAGAATAATCTCCCACAAGTTACTATTAGCATCTTCCTGTGCAATAAACAATCGGTTGTCACAAGTTTGCTTTGTGATCTGCATAAGCACTTGGCAATTAGCTGTCAAAACATTATACTGGCCAAAACAGCTGCATGTATAAACCTCTTTTATAAAGCTGCATGAATACAACTTGCCATGGACATCTGTACACGTATATGCAAATCTACACGTGCAGATATTTGTATGGATGTGCAGGACGGAAAAGGAGAACAGAGTATCTTTTATGGAAATGAGATGAAAGGCAACAAAATTTAAGTTGTGTCTTTAGACAGCTGGAAGTTATTGGATGGTATTTTAGGATCAATTATATCTCAATACAGGTTCATTACTGCCTCAAACAGAATATTTTCAGATGAATGAATAGTAGCAGATACAGAAAAACTACTTTGGGCACTTACCAATTAGCTGCCAGAAGTTTTTACTAGCACCTATCTATGCATGTAAAATAAGTTTCTACTCATTGTCACCAGGAAACTGGGGCCCAGAGACATACATGTACCCACATCTCCAGTAAGTATATTCAAAATTTAATATCATAGCAATAAAAATGATTCTCAGAAATAAGCCAGCAAACTAAAAGATAAAGATTTTTTCAAAATTTGGATTTCATCAGGGGAAAAAGGGGAAAGAATTGGATTTTCAAATTTTAAAATGTTGTTTTTTAAATTAAAGGCATTTTCCCTGTTCAATGTTAAGAGGAAAACATTATGATAAACTACAAGAAGTAACAAAGAAGAAATGCCTAGAAGCAGACAAGGATCTTTGGTCTCCTCCAAAAGGAATTATTGAATTGAACTATGATGGGGCTTCTAAAGGTAATTCAGGCAAAGCAGAAGGAGGTTTGATTCAATGAGATTCAATGAGATTCAAATGCTAGTTCCCTGTATGGTGGATCTTTATTCTTTTTCAAGAAAACCAATAATGAAGTAGAATGGGAGGCATTAATAACACGGATTGGTACAACAATTCTTAAAATTTCAAAAAATTGTCAATAGAGGGAGTCTTTGATAGTGATAAAGGCTCTGAAAAAGGATTTAGTCCTAACTACCATTTTATTGTTTTGTGGAAGAGGTGCAAGGCTTGAAAGAGAATTCTTCAACAATCATTCGTCATGCATATAATTGGCAAGACTCAGAAAAGCATATAACACAAAACCCACCATGATTCTATTAGCACTCTGCAAGGACGAGCAATCTTATTCTCCACTACATTTTAGTATTGTAAGAGTTTTGCGATTGGAGGATGTTACTATAGCATTAACTACAAAAGCTTTATGCAGAAAAGGCATGGTTATTCACGAAGCTCGTGGATGGAGTGATGGATAGGACTGAGGACGGAGTCTTCTCAGCACATTTTTCACTGCAAGGATGAAGCTGCTCTAGGATTTGTTGATGTTCAAATAATAAGAAGATAAGGGATTGGAGGTAGGAAAAAAGGCGATGTGGCAATTTTGTCACAAATTTAGTGCATTTTGTATCTTATGCAAACCTAAGAGTTTGCTTGTTGAAAATTTTCCTACTAGGTTAATTCAATGACATGGAGGTTGCTAAAATTGCAAAGGAGACCAAGGGAGTTAAGAAGGAATTAATAGGGCTAGCGAATGCAGAAACAAATAATTTGTCTATAGCCTTATCATATAGGAATGATGAGTTGGAGAAACTTCGCCATGAGATTGATGTTTTGAGAGCTCTCTGTTATGATATTGGCAACATGTTGGCAGGTATGTGCATTTAGCACAATGGTCATGTGGAAGTGGAGACTAACTTCTCCATTCTGGTATTATATGGTGGCTCAACTTAGTGAGCTCATCACCATTAAGAGATGAGCTTTGGAATGAGATTTCCGTTTTTTGTCAAGCGCAATCCAAAGCAATATGCAAATGGGTGGTGCTTCAAGAGCATTTGTGTGGGTGGAGGAAAATGTGGTTGACCGAGAGGAGGGTGCTGCTGATCAAGAGAGATGGGGTGCTGTGTGAACGTGGTGCAGCCTTGTGGTGTTTCAGTATGGCTTTGAAAGCATGTTTTGGCAGTTGTGCCTTTTGTTGTTATATATCTATTTAAGTTTGGTAGTATGATATTGTATTTTTGAGTTGGCAATAGAAATTAAAATAAAAACTAAAAAGTGCCATGTGATGTCATTTTTGTAGCACACAGGAGCATACATGATTTATCAATTTGATCATGAGGTCATTGTCATAGAACGCAGGAGTAGCAGAATTCATAATTTCTAATGTGTGAGTAGCAAGCAACGAGCAGGTGCTAACTACTAGGTATTACTATTAACTAAACATTCTGGTTTAATCCATTACAGTGTTACACAACTCAAGAAACGTGATAATCACGTCAATATATTGTCATAGAACACAGGAGTAGCAGAATTCATAATTTCTAATGTGTGAGTAGCAAGCAACGAGCAGGTGTTAACTACTTGGTATTACTATTAAGTTTGAAACACTAAGTTGGATTCATCAAATACTTGACCGAATTGTAGATACGATCTCAGAATATCTTAACTCGGATTGGGAAACCAAACAAACAAAAATAAAAGTAAACTAATCATAGTATTGTCAACATAGCATTTCCAAACAAATAGTTTCCAACCCCTAATAATGTCAATTCATTGGAAATTTATATGTTTTCCACGAAGGAAAATCTTAGTTCAATTTCCCTCTAGTTAACTACAAAAAGGCCCCAAATTTTAGGGGAGAAGCCTTAATTTAATTACAAGTAACAATAGGTCCACTCTAAAATCAACATGCCGATTCCATTTCCAAGTAGTAATTTGGTGATCAACAATCCATGGCAAGTTTCCATAAAAATCATTACTATGACCTCTTTAATTCCCTTGAGCAACTACAAAATGCAACATATCACATTCAATTAACACACACTAGACTACTAGAATTTTGAAAAAGGTGTCCTCAGTTCTAGAAGAATTAGGTAATAGTGCATGCTTTTTGCTATACCTCCTTGTCCCGTTCAAGATTTCCAATCTCCCCCAAGGTTAGATCAAGAAAATGTGCCACAGATGAGCTAAAAACCATAGAGGGATACTTGTCCATCAAGAATATCCCAACAAAAACAAAGGAAGCAGCATTGTCTATAATAAATTTAACCACATTTTATGGCACTGCATCGATGATCACCTTGTCAAAAATTTCAAACAATGCACCCACAAGTTCAACTCTATCTAATGCATCAACAAATTTCAAAAAGATTGTGCCAAAATAACATGAGTCAAGGAAGTTAATGAGAATTCAGTTCCTTCTATCTATCCACCCATTTGACATTATGAAGCATCCAATCGTTGCGCACTCTAACCAATGTTTGGCAACAACATCAATAATGTCTTTTATTCTATCATTAAGCATATCAACACTCAATGTTATGTACAATGGGCGTCTTTGAAGCTAAGACCTTCAACTGCAATAGCATCCACCATACCTTGCCAATATGGAGACCAAGCAACATTGATTGATAGGTTAGGTACAATGATACTAGAAATTCTTAATGACATTTTTTGCCTGTTCATGGACATATTTCCTCCATCATATACTCTCCAAAGTGGGTTGTGATCCTAATGAAGTATGAGATGCAAATAAGGCATTAATGTTTCCTCCACCTATGTGAAGGTTGCATGCAAAAAAACTAAGTGTTAATTGAGACTCCCTCACAAACTGTTGTGATGGTTGTGCCACGTCCAAAGGATCAACCCCAACATCTAAAGAATTAAAACCCACTTTTTTCCCTACTATTTTCTTTTGGCCTTGCAATGTGAAGATGCTTGAAGAGCCATCTACACTTCTTGTATGACATATATAGGGGCTTCTTTGCAAGGAGTTGCACCATGCCCCAACTGCTTCAACAGATGTCATTTTGAAACAGATATGTGTCCATTAATAAAAAAACGCCTGAAAAAATTGCATTTCACCTTGTTCCCAGCCAAGACTAATGTGTCATATGTCCGTGCAAAGTCTCTCTCATGTGGCATGTGTTAGTGTTTTGTAGCTTCAAGAGATATTGTCCCTTAAATATATTCAACTCAAGGCAGGTCGTCCTTTGTCTTATAAATAAAATTTGTACTCTTCTAGGTCAGCCCTAGAAAGAAAGATCAACTAGCTTGTATATATAGGAGAAGGTGTCTCCTCATTTTATCATTATTCAATCCATTCCAATTCAAATATCTTCAGCAGCAGGTTCGCCCTTCAAGAGCAGCAGATTTGACTTCAGGAGAAGAGTTAAATATTTTGTGCATCTAAAGAAATTGCACTATATACAAGGGCAGATTCATTGTATAAGATTTTCCCTTTCTAGGGTCTGATTGTTGAGTGCTATTTCTGCACTTATTTTTTCTGATTATAAGAGAATATTTTGCTGGGTTTTTCTCCCTTGAGTAGGAGGGTTTTCCCAAGGTAAAATACTGAGTTCTTTGTTCTATGTGTTGAGTTTTCTGCTTATTGCATTTCTGATCATAAAACTAACATGGAATCAGAGCGGGTTTAGAAAAGATCTGATCAGATTTGGCTAAACAGTATAACCCCGACGTGGCTATTTTGCTTAAGTCTTTGATTGCTTGGCAGATTGATCACAGTTTTGAATGGTGTTCACTGGCAGGAGTAATGATGCTTCAGACATAAGGCGACATACAAAGTAATATCGCGATTAGGCAGGTATCAGGTATCAAAGTGCCAGTCTATAGTGGAGGTGATAGAATGAATATGCTGGGAAATGAATACATTGACGGGAATGTATGAATGTCGGTTGCCATGATTTCTAAGAATGCAACAGAATTTCAAACTGAGCCGTGAATTTTGTGCGGGAAGTGATATGAAGGAGTCAATACAGGATTCTTGGAGTCGATACAGGATTCTTGGAGCCGTTAATGGTCGTGAGCTTCCAGATTCTCTTTGTCATGAAATTGATGCATGCTATATTTTATTGAATCCTCGGGGGTCAATATTCTGGGTCGTGGTTCTTCCAAGCTTCTACAGGGTCTATGTTTCTTATCGTTCACCATAGCGGCATGGATAGTAAAGAGAATTCGAGTTCACTGAAAACCTGTGGCGGGTGACTCGTAATTAGCACCGTCTTTAAGTATTTCTTCTTAATCTACCATGTGCATGGAGTCTTTGGAATGGCGCCATTACTGATAAAGGAAGAAGTTTGAATTTTCAGGAGCAGCTATTGAAACCGATGGCTACTCTGTGGAAGATTAAAGGAATTGGGAGGATTTGTGAAATCCACGAAGGCTTCGTCCCAGTTTGATATTCACCGGGTTCTATGGCTTGAAAACGCCATTCTTTCATAAAATCGTCACATAATATTTTGTCCGCCGATATTAAGTGTTTCCTTTTCAATGTCTGAAGGGAAGGCATTCGGCTCTGCTTTGAAGACTTCGACATTAACTTGAAATGTTGATTGATTGTTCACCGCTATAGGAGAAGTTGTGGCAATAGTAAAGGAGTCGGGTTCCTTTCTCCATCACCGCTGCATTCAAAGGAAAGTCATTAATATTAATATTTTGAAGATAGTTCGTGGAATGAGATTTATTGGGAGTCTCAAATCAAGTCGTCATGGGTCTTCAAGAAGAATCCAGGAGATAGATTCGTGGCAAATCTGAAGAGGCATCAACTTATGAAGGAACACGCAAGCAGCTGGTCATATTCATTGGAGCTGCCGAAAATAAATAAGTGTTGTAGAGATGAGCTAATTTAGCTGCGTCCATCCCTAATCTCTGTGCGATTGAGTCTGATTTGAAATTATGAGGTCGGTTGCATGGGGTGGCTCGACGGGAATATGAGTTTATATTGGAGCATTGGTTATTCAGTTGAGGGGCTCGACTCACTGAAGGAAACGATCAACAATGATTATTTACCATCGATAGAAGTCTTATCTCACACTGGGCTCACAACGATTGACACCATTGAAAGGGCAGAAATCACATATCGATCGAACTGGTGATCACACTGGAGGAAAAGTCGAATTTTGTTTGGGGGAAATCATAACTATTCAAATTAATTATGGCGCAACTTGTCTAGCAACTGTGAGGTGGATAGTTGGAGCATTCGATTAGCTTGCGGTCTCACCCTCTTCATGTCGTTGATATCCAGGCTCATGCTCTATTTGTCAAAGTTGCTTTATAGTTGTATTTTCAGTCGCTGGACACTGTCATAATAGCAGCAAGTGAATGGAACGAAGGTCCGAGATGGTTCTGGCAAGATGTTGGTGACAACAGTTGGTATGGAATCTGGATGGGGGAAAATTGATGGCAACACTGAAGGTGGCGAAGATGAGACACAGCTATAGGTCTAGCTCAATGGTGTACCAACAATAAAGAGATAAATATTTTATGTTTGTACCTTTCAATAAAATGAAATCGCATTCTTCTGGGCTGAAATTCAGTTTGCTGAGTTGTGCAAAGAAGATCTGACATCGATTATCTGGATCGTGTGATTTTTCTTTTGGAGAGGTTGTGGTTTCTTTTGAGCGGTGATCGCTGGCATGAAATCTTTTGGACATACCATTCATTCATTGCGAATTGTTTCATGCTAGTTGTGAAGATTTCTGAGTGTGGCTTTGAGAACTGCAATTTCTTTTGGTATTCTAAATGAAGATTGAAGCTGTCTGAAGTAGGTTCTATAGAAATGTTTTTGTGGTATTCAAAGTTATTACAGACCTAGTAATCACTTTGGTGCTCAAAAGGTTGTGATTGGTTGGTGGCATCGATACCATTCTCTATGTGCATGGACTGTAATGGTTTCTTGATTCAGTGAGAGGCCTGGTTCTATATTGAATATGTTGGCTGCATAATGTGTCTGAAAAATCTGAGTTGAGCAGATTGTCTTTGTAATTTGTAGTGATGTGATTAGCATTTCCAAGAGCAGAAATTGAGTGAAGATGAAAGAAAGATATATCAGAATCGACAAAGATAAGTTCTATTATTCCTTCAATTGTTCTATCTAATAATATTTGCCATATGACTACATGCTTCATTTGTAGTTTGATTTTATGAACTATTATTAATCTCCTTAAAATGCAGGATGGATCAAGGAGCAAAAGGATGATGGATTAATTATCAGAGATTGCATAAGGAATTCAAAGGAGGAAGAGCGTGAGGCATCTAGTGAGGAAGTCATGCCGGCTGGAGAAATGAACAAACATGAAGACTTAGCTTGCAGCCATGAGACTGAGTTGGTGGCACATAACTTCACTGGAGACATCTCTCAAGGGCACAAGGTTGGGTCAGCCTTGGATGGAGAGTTTGCATCAGCAAAGATGATTGAGAAGGATGAAGACACTAAACATCGGTACAACAGAAATCCTGTCCTCCTAATTTGGAACAGCAATCTATGGTTCTTGCATGGTCAACTATTGGCAGCCCTCGAAAGAATTATGGAAAATAGTGAGGCTCCTATCGAAGATCATTGGAGAAGTCATGCTAATGGCTATTGGATTGAGAGTTGTGAAAGCAAGTTGGGTAAAACAATGACATGTCCGGGAAGAGAACTAAGGTTCTGAGATCCGTCAATGGAGGGTAGTTCACTTCCAGAGGATTTTTGTAATTTTTGTATTGAGGCAGGGATCAAGAGGGAGTTTTGTATTCAGCAAAATGGAGTCCTATGTCTCAAGGAACTAGAGTGACACACTGAGAAGAAGTGAAGGTCAGCTAAGTAGGTTGCAGCGTTGCAAGGCCAGGTGCTAAGTCCTTGGAAGACCTCTTCAGCTGCAGAGAACAGAATTGCACTAGGCAATCAACCTTGTTTTGACATTGGTAGCACCGCAAACCTATTCAGAATAGGGTGATTTGGGATGAGGTCAAGGAGGACAGTCCTAGACTCTCACAAGTCAGTAGTGTCGGAAGTGTGCATTAGAAACCATTCCTTTAAGGCAAGCATTGCAGGCAATCTTGGATGAGGAGGTCAGGAGGTTGATGCAAGTACTTGGAGCTTCAGAGGGAGTCGCATCATCATGAAAATTTGTTGTAATGTATATTTCTCTGAGACGGAGAAATATGAGGTGAAAGCCCTTGTAGTGTATATTTCTCTGAGACAAAGAAATATGAGGTGAAAGCCCTTGTAATTTATATTTCTCTGAGATGGAGAAATATGAGGTGCAAGCCCTTGTACATCTCTGAGACTGAGATGAGACGTCATGTTGAGAGACTCCATGACGAGGATATCTTGTACATCTCTGAGACTGAGATGGACATCATGTTGAGAGACTCCATGACGAGCCCATGTACATCTCTAAGACTGAGATGTGTTTCTTTCCACAAATGGGAGTAGCCATTGTGGACGTCATGTTGAGAGACTCCATGACGAGCCCATGTACATCTCTAAGACTGAGATGTGTTTCTTTCCACAAATGGGAGTAGCCATTGTGGACGTCATGTTGAGAGACTCCATGACGAACCTTTGTACATCTCTGAGACTGAGATGTGTTTTCCACAAATCGGTGTAGCCATTGTGGACATCATGTTGAGAGACTCCATGATGAACCTGTGTACATCTCTGAGACTGAGATGTGTTTTTCCACAAATGGGTGTAGCCATTGTGGGCGTCATGTTGAGAGACTCCATGACGAATATTTGAAAATACCTCCCCAGCTGGGCAGGAGTGTTAGTAACAGCTTCGGGAAATGGGCTGGCCTCACGCCTCGCCCTGCACCCCGTACTGTGCCGGCCCTGCGTTGCTACATCACCAGCTGCAAGGGTTGCATAGCCGCCTCATTTTACCGTCATTCAAATCCATTCCACCAAACATCTTCGCAAGGCGTCTCATCTGCTGCGCATCTCACTCTATGTTGTTAAACATTTTGTTACCTGTTGTTCGCACCATACATCTACTGCATACATCGCCCCTCAGGCCCATCGTCGGTTACTTCGGCACCCTTACTTCTTATCATACATAATATTTTGCTGGGTTTTTCTCCCTCAAGGAGGGTTTTCCCAGGGTAAAATACTGTGTTCTTTGTTCTATGTGTTGAGTTTTCTGCTTATTGCATTTCTGATCATAAAACTAACAGCATGATGACCAAATCAACAAAAAAAAATTGAATTTGCCATTCATATACCATACCTCCCTATATACCCAAAGATATATGGAAGAGTGATAGTACAAACGAGCAATCCTCTCAATATATCAAACCTCCAAATATATCTCACCTTCCCATATACCCAAGATATGTGGAATATTGATGATATGTGGAAGAGAGATGTATGTGATAGAAAAGTGGTACAAGAGAGTAGAGTAGCACAAATGAAATGGCACATGAACGATCTCAAGTCTATCTAATGCCATACCTGCTCACAAGAGATAGTATAGAGCATTTGGCAAAGTTGTCTATTTGACATTGTGATCCCCACTACACCAAATTTATTGACAAACAAAAATCACCACAAGAAAAATTCAAAAAAGATAAGAATAGTAAGAGAAGATAACTACAAGGAAGCGTATATACAATCTCCTTATGACTCAAACTTCTATATCCCTCAAATATACCTCTAGGGCATCACTTTCAAGAGTACAAGAGGGTAATCTTGTCAAATAGTATGTTTGTTGAACTATAGAAAGGCTTAAGGATTAACTTTTTGCTGCTATATATACTCAATTCTTTGCAATTGTTGGTATTTTACAACAAAACAAGAAAACATATGCACTATTAAGTATTAAACAATCATTAAAATGAAACCTAACCCTAACCCTAAACATTCAAAAAAATTAGCATTTATGATCAAGATTTTTGCTAAAAAATCATAATTTCTATATCCCTCAAATATACCTCTAGGGCATCACTTTCAAGAGTACAAGAGGGTAATCTTGTCAAATAGTATGTTTGTTGAACTATAGAAAGGCTTAAGGATTAACTTTTTGCTGCTATATATACTCAATTCTTTGCAATTGTTGGTATTTTACAACAAAACAAGAAAACATATGCACTATTAAGTATTAAACAATCATTAAAATGAAACCTAACCCTAACCCTAAACATTCAAAAAAATTAGCATTTATGATCAAGATTTTTGCTAAAAAATCACAAGTCCGAAAACATCAATATTACAGATGAGGGTTAGGGCTTTTCTGTTCAAAAAAGACTCCAACCTTAACCCTAAATGCTGAAAAAATATAGTGTTTAGGGTTAGGGTCAAGCCTTTCCAATGGCAAAAAATCTCACCCTAACCTTAAAAGCTGATAAAATCAGTATTTAGGGTTAGGGTCTTGGTTTTTTCCCACAAAAAAACCTAGTCCTAGATGCTAAAAAAATCAGCATTTAATATCATAATTAGTTTCCCACTAAGAAAATAAAGAAAACCGTAACACTAAACCCTATAGGGCTAGGCTTTTTGCTAACTAAAAAAACCTACATTTCAATGGTTAGCGTTTGATTAGAAAAAAGAAAAAATACCTAACCCTAACCAAAAACACAATATTTCAACATTTATGGAAAAGGTGGGGACCCTTTTAGTTAACAAAAGAACCAAAATGCTCAAAAAATAAACTGTATTACTGGATCCTGCAAGTGACCAACCGGATCCCGATCCAATTTGAACAGGATCCGAATATTGGTCCAGTTCACCTGTGGCCACCTGGTTTGCGTGGGGCAAACCCACCCGGAATCTGTCCCTACGGCGTCCAAGTTTGGTGCTTTTTTTTTATCATTTTAGTCAATTGATTTGACTAGGCGCCCAAATGAACCCTAATGTTGACTTGCAAAACACATTAAACATCAAAACAAGTCCAATTTGTTCATTTCTTTTGCAAACAACAAACATCATTCCAAGAGGTTGAACATTTTTTTTTGCTTGTTGGATCAACAAAGAGAGTTGAAGATTGATTTTTGAAGGTTCTACATCGATTGCCTTGTCATTCCTATGCATTTAGAAGTGTTTATTGGCTGCCAAGAAGATCATAGAAGGCAATTTTTGCAAAGAGGTAAGCTTCTTTTTTTTTCATCCATTTTTGTTTTACAAACAAGAAATATTTTTTTTGCTTTGTTTATCTATGTTTCTTTCCTTTCTTCTAGGAATGTATCAAAGATTCAAAAGAGCTAGGTTTTGTATATCTTTTTTTGTGTTCAATTTTTTGTTTTTGTTTTGAATGTGTTGTTTACAAAATTTCTTGCCATAGGAATCACAATGGCAACTTGTTCTAGCTCCACAGCTCAATGTAAATTCAGAACAGATCCGAATTCTCCTCTATGGAAATATGTTCAAATGATACAACAGGTTCCAGGTGGTGTTTACGTTTGGATTTGCAATGGGTGTGATGTTAGATATTCTAGTTCATATAGTTGAGTGAAAGGTCACTTGTGTGGAATATCTAGAAAAGGCATCAAACCTTGCCCTAGAAAGGATGGTGTGGTTGTGCCATCAAAGACAGTAGTAGAATATATCATGGAGCAAGAACAAGCAAACGAACGAGCAAGTCATAAATCAAGTCACCCCTTAATAAAAAAAAAAAGATCAAAGGGAATGCAGCCTGCATCTAGTCCCAATGTTGTGGTAGAAAACCATCCATTTTTTGCCACTCATCCTCAAAGTAAACAACTCATTACAAGCAAAAAACCAAAGGGACCTTTGGAAAGTGCATTGCAAAATGAGAATCGAGACATTGCTGATCAACATGTAGCAAGATGTATTTATCCAAATGGATTGTCTTTTAATGTTGTTCGCTCTCCATATTAGAAAGAGATGTTGAAAACAATCAATGAAGAACAAGGGCCCAGGTTATGAGGTGGTGTGTGGCACCTTATTGGAAAAAGAGGTCAAGAACATTGAAGATGCATTGCAGCCCATAAGGGATTCGTGGGTTGAGATAGGTGTATCCATTGTTTCAAATGGGTGGAAAGATGCAAAAAATCGGCCTTTGATCAATGTCATAGCGGTGTCCCCTAAAGGGGCAATGTTATTGAAAGCTATTGATAGTGAGGGGCAGGTGAGATATTGATATTCTCATCGCAGCCATTGAGGAAGTGGATCCTTGTAACGTTGTTCAAGAAGTAACGGACAACGCAAAGAATTGTAGAGATGACGGTTTATTGGTTGAGGAACCATATTCACATAATGATATCACATTTCCACAATCCATATTGATTCTTGCTAGATGATTTTTGGATTCGATCGCGTAGGAATTTTTGCATCAACGTTTCGTATCACACTCCATGATCCATCATCGGGATAGCTGAGAGCTCATAGGAATTTAAATGTTTCGGATCACACTCCGTGTTCCATCATCAGGATAGCTGAGATCTCATAGGAATTCCTATGAGATCTCAGCTATCCCGATGATGGATCAAATTCCTATGAGATCTCAGCTATCCCGATGATGGAACACGGAGTGTGACCCGAAACATTGATGCAAAAATTCCTACACAATTGAATCCAAAAATCATCTAGCAAGAATATTCACATATCTTTTGCACATCTTGTGTGGTCCACTCTCTCAATCTTATCCTACAAAAGATAGGGAATAAAATTGATTGGATCAAAGAGTTGTATGCAAAGGTTGAGGACATTCAAATGTTCATCACTAACCACCACATGTCTCAAGGCATTTTCAGATCATTTTCAAAATTGAAGCTATTGAAGGTAAGTGAAGTAGCATAAAATTTTACATTTTCATAATTTGATTGTGTATTCTAATTCTCCTTTAGAGTTTGTTTTTAAATTTGAATTATTTTATTTTGTGTTTTTAATAGGTTGCAAACACCCGTTTCGCCTCAACACAATTGTCTTGAGACAAATTGTGAAATTTAGAGAGGTGCTTTCTAGCATGGTGATTAGCCAAAATTGGTCTATATGGCAGCAAAGCAACACTAGCAGGGCAACAAAAATTAAGCAAATGATATTAGATGACTCATGGACGAATCATGTGGAGTATCTACTTAGCTTCACTGTATTATGTTGCTTGTTCTTCTTCCGAGCAGATCTACCCTCAATCAATTCATCATCATGAAGATCACTTATGGTTTTAGCATACCATTTCAGCCGAAGAGTAGAAGTACCAACATCTGACTCAAGAGGAACAACATCACCAGGGGTGGCTGGAACAACATCAGCTGGATTAGGATCCAGATTGTCCTGAGGAGGGGTGGGTGGTGGAATATTTTGTTGAGGTGCCTGCACAACTACAAAATCCCGCCCATCAAGTGGAGCTAGGGGAAGACAAACACCCAAATCAGAAGCCTGCATAGACTGATCCTCAAGACTCACAGAAGGAGAAGACTTATAGAAGGGCCCACTATTTTCATCAACCACAACATCACAACTAAAGATGAGACGATCTGTATCTACATCAATCAGCCTATATGCCTTATGATTCTCACTGTAACCAGTGAACGTGAGTTTCTGGCTTTTGGAATCCAACTTAGTGTGCTTGGCATCTCGAGTCCACACATGAGCAGTAGAGCCAAAAACTTTCAGGTGGTTGATTTTAGGCTTGCATCCAGACTAGGCTTCTTCAAGAGTCGTCTTCTTAACCGCATGAGTAGGAGACCGGTTCAGAAGATAAACAACAGTATAACTGCTTCAACCCAGTATTTCCTAGGAACATTTCTATGCTCCAACATAGAACGAGCAATTTCAATAATGGTGCGATTCCTACATTCAACGACACCATTCTGCTGAGGGGTGTATGGTGTGGTAAGTTGGCACTTAATGCCATGTGCAGCACAGAAACTGGAGAAGTCATTAGAACAAAGCTCCCCCCACTATCAAACCTAAGCGTGACTATAGGAAAGCCTGACTCTTACTCAACTAAGGCCTTAAACTGCTGAAATATACCAAATACCTCCGATTTGTTTTTAAGAAAATACACCCACATTCTTCTACTAAAATCATCAACAAATAACAAAAAATACTTGCAACCAGTAACTGAAGGAGTGTTCATTGGTCCACATAAATCAGCGTGAACCAACTGTAATACCTTGGAAGCTCGCCATGAGTCACCATCTGAGAATGGAGTCCGATGCTACTTTCCAGCCTAACAAGCCTTCGCATACTCCATGATTCCAAGTCTAAATCGTAGGTAGACCACCAACCAGATCATCTCGAGATAGCTGAGAGAGATATTGCATATTCAGGTGCCAATAACGCTGATGCCAAAGGCTGTTGACGGAAGTGCTCCTCGCTGCCATAGCGTGCTCTTGAGAATCACCAGAATCAACAAGTCTATATAGACCATGATCCTCAAGTCCCTAAACAACTATAGTGCGAGTCTCTCTGTCAACAATGCTGCATGTATGCATGCTGAAAACAATGTCTAGCTGAGGAGAGTGAGTCATGATCTAACTAACTGAAATAAAATTCAACTCCATGCCAGTTACAAAGTATACATCGAGAAATATTAAATTTCTCCCTCCATAATGAATCTACATGTTGCCCTTTCCGACAACAGTATACTTCTCGCCTCCTCCAAAGATAACTGAATCCCTAAATGGTGTGTACTCAATGAACCAATCCTAACAATGAGTGAAGTGTCGAGATGCACCTGAATCAATATACCAGGCAGAGGATTTAATAGGACCTACAAGACTCTTGGCCATAAAGGCATAGAATGCAGACTCTTGCTCAGTGTGTTATGCAACATGGGCTTTAGGTTTCGACTCTCCTTGCTTGTTTTGTTCAAAAGCCAAGCGTTTCCGACAATCTTTTTTCATGTGACCATACTTGTGGCAATAGTTACACTAAACATTCTTCTTCTTGGAAGAATCTTGAGATTGCACTTGATTGGTTTGTTGAGAGGGTTGATTCTTGCCCTTATTCTTCTGAAATGTCTTGGCAGGAAATGTCTGCTCTGTGGAGGATGAACTAGCACCACTACCGAACTGCTGTTTCCATCAATCTTGCTACAGAAGTATGGGGCAAAGATCTGAAAAAATCAAGTCAACATTAGCTGAGGTAATGTTGAGTGTCTCAATAAAGTGCTCATAAGATTTTGGCAGACTCTTCAAAGTGATGACTACCATATCTTCTCCATTTTCCGACCAATAGCCTCTAGCTGACCATGGATGTCCTTGATTTTTGTCAAGTATTCCTACAGAGTTGTCTTCTCATCCATCATGATGGAGAATATGTTTTTCAGAAAGAACGCACAGCTCTTGTTGGATGTTTCATGAAGATCTTTCAGAAGATCCCAAATTTCTTTAGCTAATTTGCCAAACAGTACCTGAGGTAGCTGGTCATCAGTGACAGAGAGTTTAATAAGCATCACGGCTTCCCAATTTTGCTCATCAAACTTTTCTTGATCTTTATCTGTTGTAGGAGGTCGTGTCTTGTTGCCCAGAATAATCTAGTCAAGGCACCAATATTCAAAGATTGTCATCATACGCTGCTTCTAGGTGTTGTAGTTGCGACCGTTGAACTTCTGACTGCCCTCCAACATAATGTGTGACAAAGAAGCCATTTGTCACAGGCTTATATAGAGAATCTTTTAAACAAAATCTGACAAATAAGAGGCACAAAACCCCATGAGCAGAAATCTGTCAAAAAAAAAAAGAAGGCACAAAACCCAAGGTAATGAAAAAATCACTTTAGAAAACGTGTCTAGGAGTCGGACGTGTGCAGGGAGAGACAAACCCGATGCCCAATGAAGTCACCCCTGAACTGGAAATCAGAATCCCACCAAAAACATAGACAAAGGGAAACTCCACGAATTTCAACAAACAGCACCCAGAAGACTTCAGAAAACCCATGAGAAGCCAACACGATTATTCAGAAATCGTGCCAAAAACCCTTGATTGCAGGTCACACCAGTCAAAATTGTGCAGAAATCATGATTTGCAAGAACAAAAAATCGCGACTTTAAAAACACATGCAGAAAAAGACGAACTTCTCAGAAAATCGTGATTTTAAGAGACCAAAATGGTCGCGGGAATCAAAAACAAGGGCGTGAAAAAGGGCGTGATGATCTTTGAAAGACTTCACCCAAAAAATGCAAGGAAAGGTCGCACAAAACAAGAAGAAAATCCGTCGCATAGAACCAAAAAACACAACCTGGAAACCCTTCGCGCACGGCTAGAAGACGAACCAACTCACACCAGAAACCCATCCACAAGAAGAGGCACAAAAAATCATGAAGCACACAAAGAAAATGCACGCCAAGAAGGAGATCTCGTCACCGTCAAACAAAAGAAAAGAGAAACATCGCGGTTTGAACAGAAATTGCGATTTTCAGAAAAGAGAAAGCCAAGATTCTGAAGAAAAAAGAAATCACGATTTTCTTCCTTCAGTGATAGGACCTCGAAGAACAGAAATGGCGCTAGAGAATTGAAAAAAATATTTTCCTGCTCTGATACCATGAAATGGGAAATCTTCAATATATTAAAAAGAAGCAAACGTGCTTCATATAGATTTTACAAAGGAGATGTTTCTAAAAACATTGTTACTAAAATAGAAACAGGGTCGAAGCAAAGAATTAGAAAGAATCTAACTAAATCTTATAGATTACACTAATACAATATTGACCATTAAATAATCTAAATATTATTTTAATACTGTTTTGCCTCTAACACAATTGTCTTGAGACAAATTGTGAAATTTAGAGAGGTGCTTTCTAGCATGGCGATTAGCCAAAATTGGTCTATATGGTGGCAAAGAAACTCTAGCAGGGCAACAAAAATTAAGCAAATGATATTAGATGACTCATGGTGGGATCATGTGGAGTATCTACTTAGCTTAACCGAGCCCATTTTGACCATGATTCGCTATACTGACATGGACAAGCCTTGCATTGGAAATATAGATGGCATCAACTCAATGATTGAGAAGATGAAGAGCATCATAAATGTGAAAGAGAAAGACCTTGAAGAGACTTTCTTCAAACAAGTGCATGCAATTGTTGAAGAAAGATGGTACAAAATGACCACTCCATTACATCTTCTTGCCTTCGCATTAAGTCCAAAATACTACAGTGCTAAGATTCTTTCTATACCAAGAAGGCTTCCCCCATATAGAGATTTTGAAGTGGCTGAAGGGTACAAGGCAACATTTCGTAGACTCTTCTTTGAAACAGAATTGCGAGATGTAGTCACAAATGAGTTCATTGATTTTGTGCACTCAAATGGCCAGTGTTGAGGCTCTTTGTGATAGGTTTAAGAAGGATGCCGATAGTTGGTGGTACTTCCATGGTCAATTCTTCCAACACCTGCAACCCCTTGCAATCAAAGTTTTATCACAAGTAAGTTTAATAAAGATTCATTTTTTAGTCTTTAATGTTTTAATAAATATAATGTATAACTTTATTTGTTTACTTTGTCTTCATAGGTTGTTAGTTCATCTGCATTTGAGAGGAATTGGAGCACATATTCTTTCATCCACTCAATAAAGCGCAATAGATTGCAATCCAAAAGAGCAAAGAACTTAGTATACGTGCATTTCAACTTGTGTCTCCTTTCGCACAAGCAACATGACTACAAGGAAGGGAACACATAGTTGGGGGATATAGAGCCAGAGCATACGGATTTGGATGCTTCCACTTCCTAGCATATTGCATAGGATGATTCCGAAAGCCAACACACTTTTAGTGCAAGTGGCAGTGGCAGTGCCATTGGCACTGCTTGTGGTTCATCTAATTTTCCTACATCATCTAATGTAAATGAGGATGATGATGTTGATGATTTAGAAAATCCGTGTGATGATTAAAATTAAAAGTGTTGAACTTGATATTATTATTTTAATATTGAACTTGAAGTTTGAACGATGAATATTTATCATGCATGTTTTAAATGACATTCAAGTTTATGTTAGTTTTGTTTTTTTATAAAGTCTTTATATGATGTTATGTGATATTCTAATCTTGATTCTGCTTCTAGGCTGCATATATATATATGATTTTTACTTCTTTTTTTTGTACGGACGAACCCAAAACGAAGCCAACCCCAAAAAAAAATTTAGCCAGATCCGTGAACCCGAACCCAAACCAGGACCAAAACCGGCAACATAGAAAATAAACATTTAGGGTTCGGGGTTAGGGTCTTTTTTGCAAAAGAGACCTGTTAGTGCATATTTTATAATTTATTTTATATAAATATTAAGGAGGGAATTTTTTTATAAGTGTAGCTGAAGGATGAAACTGAAATAATGTAGCACATAGTCATTCTTCAAACCTTATTTTGCATTCGAAAGCTCTGATTTCTCAAACATTAGTCAAAATCAGGGAAAACTCACTGAAAATTTGAAATCAGTGAAAAAAGGGGTTATTCATTTTAGGGCAAGTTTTTGGCAATTAAATCGCAATACTTCAGCCAAAAATTGGCTCACCTGATTTAATTCAAAAACTCGGCAATTTTTGACATGAAAAAATCGTCATGTGACCCGTTCATGATTTCTTGTGATTTTTTGGCAAGTATTGTAATTAATATAACAGCACCCTTATCATATTATTGCATAAGAAGGCACTAACCTAAAAATGATCTCTCAGAACTTTTAATTAGCATCTGCCTACACAATCAACAACTGGCTGCCACAAGTTTGCATTGTAATCAGCAAATGCACTCAGCAATAAGCCATCACATATTGTATTGGTCACATGCTATGCACGCGTAAAAGTGTATAACTTACCATGGACATCTCCATGCATAAATGCAAGTCTACAGAGGTATAGATATTGATACATTTGAGAGGGAAAAGCTGAATAAGGTATCTTTTAAGGAAATGTGACAAGTGGCAACAAAATGCAGAGCATGTCTCAAGATGTCTGTCAGTTATGAGATGGTGTTTTAAGACAAATCATAATTCCGCATAGGTGCAACACTGCATCAACAGAATATTTTCAAATGAACAAGTGCATACCAGATGCAGACAAACTATTTTATAGCATTTATAAAATTAGCTGTTACATGTTTTTACTGCCATCTGTGTCTATGCATATATGATATTACAATTAGGTTTCTGTCAGTAGTAACCCAGAAACTATGGCTCATAGGCATACCCTTGGCCAAATCTCAATAAGCATATTCAAAACATAATATAAGCACACCCTTATCTTAGCCTCATGTAAATTGACACCTCCCTCTCCAACACACATCCTTGATCTCCAAGTGACCATGGACCATGTCAATATTTGCCAGGCTATGTCTAGCAGTACTTATTGCAGCAGGCCCACGTTCAAAACCTAGCACAATACCACCTCGGGTAAAATGGCAAGGGAGTTGACTTTTCAATTGTTTGTCCATATGAAGAGTTAAAACTTATAAGTGCATTGAAAAGCAGCAAAATACAGAGCAAATTATTAGACATTTGAAACATAGGAAGCATTCTGGTCCTCACAAGTTGATTTGTAATAGAAAGCATATATCCCTTGGTACCAGAAAATCTCCCTCATAATGATCATTGTTTCAGTTCTCATTCTACTTCCGGGATACAGACATCTCTACTGAGATCTCCATTCAAAAAATTTATCCATACCACCTGTCTTAACTTTACAAATCAGAATCATTCTAGAGTATAAGATGAAACTAGTTACCTGGACAGTAGCAACAGCTTCTACAGCTCCAGCTGCACCTAGCAAATGTCCAATCAGTGATTTTGTAGAATTCACCTTCAGCTGAAACATTAAAAATCCAACATAATGATCAAAAGGAAATGCCCTGTTGACTTGTCCAAAACCACTTCAAAAACACTTTAAATTTTAACGCTGCCATGATTAAATAGAACACCTCAGGATTCTTTCCAAAACAACGGATCAAGGCTTTGTACTCTTGCAAATCACCAGCTTTAGTTGAAGTTGCATGAGCATTCACGTAGTTCACACTTTCTTTACTCACACCTGCTTGATGCAAAGCCTTTTCTATACATCGGAGGACACCTGTACCTGAAAACACTCAAATGTTCAAATAAGAATTCTCATTAGCAGGGGCCTGAGAACACCAGAAAACATCTTTGAAATTTTGTAAATCTCATACCTTCCGGATGGGGCTCTGTCATATGATAAGCATCAGATGTAGAACTTCCCCCAAGGAACTCTGCATATATTATTGCTCCTCTTTTCTGGCAAAGTAAAGAACATTAGCAAGCTCCAACTCATCTAGCTTAAATTTATAAATATACTAATCCCAAAAACAGTAATTAGCAAAACATGCCTTTTGTTAAAGGGTCTACCTTTGCATGTTCTAATTCCTCCAGAAGCAGAACTCCTGCTCCCTCCCCCATGACAAACCCATCACGATCCTGTCAAATGTAAAATGATTATTTAGGCAGCCTGGGAAACTGTTTTAGAACAAAGATTCCTGAGATGCTTTGAGATCATAGCGAAAAAGAAGAAACTCAATGAACCAGATGCCATAAAATGCAGGATATGGACAAATAAGCATACTGCATCCCATGGACGTGATGCTTTTGTGGGATCATCGTTTCTTTCTGATAATGCTCTGCAAGCTACAAATCCCCCAAGACCTATAGGCAGTCATATATCTTCAAGATCAAAACTCAAAGAATCATTCCAGGCAGAGACTAGAGAGCAGTCAATCCCATTAAAAGTAAATATTTGAATATGATAAATATACAATCATGGTATAATCATGTTAAAGATAATTCAGTATCACAACCCAAATAGGGGAAGAAAACATAGAGCCTCTTACTCTTCAAGCAATATTGGACTTTAAATCATCTAATTTAAAGCAAAAACTCAAAAATAATAAAAGAGATGTCGAATTGTTAGCAAACAAAACTAGAACACCTTTCCCATGAGATAATGTTCTGCCAGACAAAAAGCAAGATCATAAGCATGTAGGAAGATGTAAACTATCAAGGAATAAAAGAAATGGGCACACACCAAAAAAATAGCAGCTAGACTTACCAATTGGAATAATTGCAGCATCAGAACCACCAGAGAGCATGACATCCTAAAAATACACCAATTCAAAAACTGAGGATTTAGTACCTCCACAATAACATGGATCTCCTTTTCAAACATAAAGGGAAAGAAGAGAAGAGCAAACAGCTTACAGCTTCTCCTCGAATGATGTGATTTGCAGCAGCTATGAGACAGAAATTGCTTGTTGCACAAGCAGTGGATATAGAATAGTTTGGACCCATCCATCCCTGCAATCAACGCATTCAGTATGCAAGAGTAAGTGTGGATTAATTTTGCATATTTCTTAATATTAGGTATGAATTCAACTAACCAGATCCATTGCCATCATTGCAGATCCCATATTTGTTGTTGCAAAAGGTACACAAAATGGGTTCATTTTCCTGTAAGAAATTCTTAGTGCTTCTACTGCATCATTGAACACCTGATGTAACATTTTCAACTTAATGTGAGAATAGGTAATGTTTACAAAAAAATCTCATCATGTAAGTGCATGGATATCCCATCAATGTTACCCAGCTTTGTTGGCCTCTAGCAAATGTTATCAGCAATTTGACATTACCTTCATTCCACCCAGTGCCGAACCAATCAAAACTCCACATTTTGATTTGTCCAAATCTTTGAGTACTGCTTCATCCATTCCTCCATCTGCCAATGCTTTCTTTCCAGCAGTAAGCATGTAAAGCATAAATTTATCCATTCGTTTTGAAAGTTTTGGTGCAACCCAACCATCTGTGGAAAACGGCTTTACTTCACCTGCTATTCTCTGCACACCATAGCCAGCAAATCAAACAATAATTTCAACCTTTCATCATTAATCTTAAGGAGATTTAATTGTCAAAAACACTTAAAATATATTCATTATACTCTTTCCATGTCAAATATAGAATCAAGATTTATTAACTTAGTTCTAGAATTTCTGGCAAGAAGCGATTGAGATTTATCCCTCATGAAGTTCTTATCATTTGATAACTGGGCACTGAACTAGATTTCTAATAACTTGACACCACACTAGAAAATTATATATAACTAATTTTGAGAGAATGAATCATGTGAGTGTACTATAGTATCCACAGAAATTGCCATTTTGCTCTGTTCAGTTGCACAATTTAGTCTACAAGAAGCATCCTAAGAAAAAGCAAAATATAAAATCATTTACAGTTGGAAAATCCTTGCAGTCAAAGCTCTCAATTTCGCTGATACCACTCTTCCCCTGAAGAAGATTGCTGTAGAAAGTATCCGGATCGTGACCAAGGGAAGTGACCACACCCATTCCAGTCACAACAACCCTTCTTTGCTTAGTAATAATTTTCTTCTCTGGTGCATCCTTCACAGTTTGCACAGCAACAGCCATTACTCTGCCTGCAAATTGAATCAGCTACATTAGAAAATATGTTGCCCAGATGAAAAGTGAGTCTCAAATTCTGAGAACTTGTGTCACTCAACATTATGGATTCCTATCTAGAATCAGCATAAATAAGGCAAACTTTCTATGCATTGATAATTAACTGTGTGCACCTATAATGCAGTAGACATATACAGCTTCCTACAATACAATACTTGTTAGTTCTTATAGCAATCTTAAGTTATGCATCTGTAACAAAGATCAAATTTCCCACCTGTAGCTCTTAATTTCCGCCGTCTCCAACCACTCTTTATAGGCTTGGATCCAAAGAAGCTGTCTGGAAAAAACTGGGAACCCCTTAAGTTATTGTACTCTGGACATGCTTCAAACGAGAAGCATGAACCCAAACCTTGAAGACTCGAACCACAGAGGGCAATCAAACTTCCTCCTGCTTCTGCATGATCCTTACAAAGTAGAGCTGTTGAGCAATTTGCTGACAACTGTCTGGAGCGACCAATTCTCCTTTTAGCTCTCCTTCCCAGAGGAGAAGACGTGGCCTTTGTCTCATTGCCAGAAACTTCAAATATAGTCCTGGAAACGCATGCAGCAAATAGCCAACTGCAGAGAGGTGCAACTGTTGTCGCCATCTGCACTATTTTCCAAAACACTATGAAAAAACTTGACACTATGTTCTTCCTTAAGCTACTATTTTGACAAATTAAGTTCAACTATACAGTATGTTTCTCAGAAAAACCACTTGCTGAATTACTATAGCCAGGCTCATCCAATTTATCAGCTGTTTGCCAAAGAACAGTGCTTGTGGACCATATCCTATAAATTGCTTGAATGCTCCTCCAAATCAAAACCTGGAATGCAAGAGTAAAAGTAAGTTTTGAGAAGAAATCAAAGCTATCAAAAGTTTAGATTCTGAAAACAACATAGCCTATATAAATTTAGTTCTGAAGTAGTGTTGTCTTCAGTGGAAACTGTTTCTAAAGCACTTATACAGAGCATTACAGACCTCAAACACGAACTCAATATGTTCATCCAGATTTCAAAAAGAAATTTACACTTAAAATTTACAGAACTTTCAAATTGAAACATTATCAATTCCCCTCTGGTCAAGCAAAAAAATCAAATTCTCTGGAAACTCATACACTGACCCCTAGTACACTCCATCTCATTCACATATCTGAACATCTCCAGACATCAAGAGACTTTCAGCTGATGTCATGTAATATACCATTTGTCTGCTGGAAATGTCCCTCAAACATAAGGAAACTTGCAATTTAAAAGTTTCTTGAATATGTCAGATATTTGACATGGACTTTTTAACTTTTTCATTTTGGTGATATCAGATTTCCACAATCCATCATGAATGTATTTTATTGCTTCTGGATTTGATTGTGTGTGAGTTTTTCCATCAACGTTTCGGATCACACTCCGTGATCCATCATCAGGATGCAGAAGAGAGCACGAGGTGTAAAAATGATATGTTGCAGACCCAAAATTGCATAAAAAGGCTGGAAAGAGGGAGGAGAGATAAGGGGGCACTAGAATCAAGACACAAAGAAAAATAAAGAAAAGTTAATTTGGTAAAAAAGCGGGAACAAGATAAAACCAAAACCAAGAATTAGAACCAAAAATATGAAGACTTAATTATCTAAAGATATAATATAGCAAGAATTAAAACCAAGCTACATATATCACATATTTAATATACTAACCAAATAAGATGAAAAATACAAGATAAACTGCACATAAACAAAGCAAACAATTACTAAATTACCAACCAAAAAATGTATAGAGAAAATTAGAAAAAATAAAGAATAATGCATTAAAGAATTAAAAAGAAGTGACAAAAAATACTAATCACATGTATTTTGCTGATTTTTGCATGAAAGTTTACAACATGTTCTATAGTACTAATCCTGCAAACATTTTTATTTGGAGTTTAAAAAAAGCACATCTACATCAGAATCAGAACACATCTACAGCTAGGACAACTACATGTTTGAGAGTGGCATCTTCAATATTCACCTAAGGCCATGATGCTGGTCTATCAAAGGGGTTGATTGAGGAGAACTTGACCCTCGCAATCCAGTAGCTTCCCTAGGGTTTTTTAAAACATAGTCTGTCCTTACACATCAGCAAACGGCAGAGATAAAAGCAAAAAAGATTACAGAAGTTTGCAGACAGCCAGATCAGAACCATGCCCCAAAGGTCAATTCTGTGCCACTCAAGATTGACCCTGAACAGCTTAGAATCAACCCATAGAAGATTCCAAGCCTATTACAATTCTGAGGCAGTGACTCCATCAAGAATTAATTTCTAGACATTGACGAATCAGTTCTGCACAGCATTAGTAATCATTATTTCATCAGTGTTCCAAGCACTATGTACTCTAATCCTCTTGCATTTGATTTATAAAAGTAACTTTTCCAATCATCATTTCCTAACTCTTCTCATTTACCTGGGTTAATTGTGTCTTTCATTGTTGCATGTATTTAATTAACCTAGGTTAATGAACATAAGGGTAATTAATCCCTTACATTTTGTAATGTCCCCCTCATGAGTTTAGCCAGTTGTCGAGTATTAGCCTATGACTATCCATCGGGTTCCCATAGGCTAATCAGATGGTTCGGGGAACTCCACAGTTCTTGGAGATTATTACTGTTTTTTAGAAAGTCACTTTTTGGGCATCGACTTCATTTATTGGCATCACGTTTTATTCAGTTGCTCAGTTTCAAGATTCAGTGTTTGAGGCCTTTAACAAAGCAGGTGATTTATTAAAATTAATGATTAAGTTATAATGTTTTGACTTTATTATACTTAAGTATTTAATTTCTATAAAAATAAAGTGACTTTAATACTTTGAGTGAGCGCCAAAGTAAAGAAAAGGGAAACACTTTATTAAATTATATTAATTCCCACAAAGTGGCAGTGGGATTTGAGAAATATAAAAACAAAAGGTTTTTCTCCAAGAACTTCTTAAGGTCGAAAACCCTCACAGAGAATATCAACTACAATAGTGAAAAATCCTCCCTAGTTGATGGCTGATCGATTTATCCAGAATCAGTGCTTGTGCTTAATGGTTTGATTTCTAGGTTCGATCAAGGGTTTATTAAAAATTCTTCAAATACATAAAGGTTTTGGAGGGCAAATTGTGTTTGTCAGTTTGAAATTTTCAGGGGTGTTTATGCAAAATCTAGTCATAGTGCTGAGCGAATTATATGAACATCACTTTCAGTTGTTTGGGGTTGCTGTTCACTTGTTGGGTGTGGTCGATGAGCAGTTCAAAGATGTATTGCTAAGCATCATCACAGACCAAGCTGGTTGTGGGTCAAATGTGGCAGAAATCAAACTTATTAATGGCGTTGAAGGTGGAAACCAGTCACTAATACCTGCAAGTTGGTCAACTGAGCAAATTTGAGGGGGTGTGGGTATTGTGGAAGCCATTTTTATCTATGCTGGACAAATAAAAAGCAGAGCTGGGCATATGCACATAGCAGCAGATTGGGCGACTGTTATATACCAATCTGGGTGGCTAATAGTCTCAGTTTTGAACTATTCTCAGACAGATAAATGCTGGGCGATTTTGGTTGTGTGCTGGGCAATTTTGGTTGTGTGCTGGGCGAATCCCTCTCACCTGGCGTGTCAATAAACACAGTGTTTGATCATCAAATGTGTAACAATATTGCTGATGCTTCATCCAACTGTTTAATATCTGTTTTAAAGGGGACGTGGATACTTTCCAGTGCTAATACTTGGTGTGGTAAGTTTCTGGGCCACATTTGAAGCTTCAAGATTGCTGGTGCCAGCTGTGGATTATCTCTAGCGAAGGAGACGATAACATATTTCTGTTGTCAAGCCCCTTTCCTGTTTAAAAGCCAGGTCAGAAATAAATTTGTGTCATCTCTGTTGAAACAGCAAGCTTAATTACTCAGAAATTTTATCTATTCTCCATCTGTTACAAATTGCACATGAATTCTCATTTGATAAAGTGAATCTCTAATGTCAGAGGTGATTATAATTTAGTGTAGAATGTCATCTATCCCTACCCTGTAACAAAAGTCTCCTTACGTGGGAATATATATGAATGTGTTATGGCTATGGATGATTTTTCAAGCAATGTAATTACCTCTTGTTCTGTGCAATAATGTCAAGCATCATTTTGAATGTTATGGGAATTTCAAACAATTTTGCCAATAAAAAAAAATAGTCAGAAAACATCATTTATTTCACATGCATGCAAACCATCAGACAAAACGTCCATTGAGATAAAGTGCAAAAAAAATTGGTAGAGTTGGAGGGTGAACATTATACATTTTTGTTGAACCTTATACGTTTTTGGTGAACCTGTCTACTCTTACACCCCCCTAAGTTTGACCTTAGAGGCTTAGAGCTATACCTTCATTTCTTTTAGGGTTTCAGATCTCTATTTTTTTATTGCTTTATCATTTTTTAGATCTTATTCGATTTTCTGTTTCTATACTTCATTGATATATCCTTATTCTAGGGTTTGAGATTACATAGTCTAAACTTACCCACTCTTGTTGGGACCACCAATGTTTTGTTTCAGATCTGAATTCTGACTGATATTCTGATTTATATCACATCATTGCTCATTTGTCTAATCCTATTAGGGTTTTGGGTATTGCATAATCTTGTGAACCCAAACCTGCCTACCCTTCGATAGATCTCCATTGCCATATCTTTACATCATAGACTTTCATGGTCCCTTATCTTTGGCTACTATGCATGCTTCCATTACAGATTGACACATTTATACAATTTGTGGCAAGTGATCCTTTTGTTCTTGATTCACTCATGACATTTTATGATAAGAATGGGATCACCTTATCTAAGGAAGCATTGTATCATCATATATGTACCTTCTCCTTTATGGATTTAGTCATTGCTTTTCCTTACCTTTTGGATTCCCTTGCTACGCTTATCCATGACTCTCATATGCTTTCTATTTCTTCTATGGATAGTGATAGTAGTGTACTTGATTTGACTGGTGTTTTACCTTTAAGAACCTTTCCATTGCATGATCCTACTTAAGGGCACACAACCTGCTAAAAGGTGGGGGGAGGATGCGGGGAGAGGGTGGGAGGGGGCGAGGTGGGTTGGGGTGTTGAATCAGTAGATCAAATCAATTTAAAACTCTTTAATTCAACACACATGCCAATCAAAGAAACTTGAATCAAATCAGATACTGATAATCAAGCAACCACATAAGCATGCACATTTGCACATAAGAACACCAGATATACGTGGAAACCCAAGATGGGAAAAACCACGGTGAGAATAGCTGCTTGGATCTACTGTCCAAATCCAGCCTCATAGAGCAGAAATATAATAAGGGAATTTACAATATTAAGTAGGCACCAACCTACCGGAGACAACAATCCCCAAATGTATTTGTAGGCACCAACCTACTAGAGACACAAATCCCCAATACAATGATCTGAGCACCAACTCAATGAGTAGAACACCAGTCCTATTGAATTACAAAGATAAAGTTTGTGGACCTTCAATGCTGATTGCACAGCTTACATACAATCTAAACTTGATGCAAACACTCTACTACACTCCTTAAGATCTTATGACGATGACGCGCAATGATTGAGATGCTTCACATTGAATAACACTCGCTTGCACACTTGTATACACAAGTATATTCACTCACAACCTTCTCTTCAATTATCCACACACACACCACCCACAGCTGCACAAATGTATGATGAATATATACACAACACTAAATTAACATCACTCTATGTCGGACAGGGATCCGCAATTAACCAGCTCAACATAAGGTGGACCTAAATTCAAACTACACAAAACGTGTAATAGGTCAGTTCTAAATCAAATTTGATTGCCGCCAAAAGAACATGATGTTGTGCACTTCCACAAGAACCTTAACCTGGACCTATTTTAACACCCCACATTATCTTTAGGTGCCACACACTACTAGTTGTTGCCGCACGATTCCAAAAACACCACCTGATTGACAGACAGGCACAGAGAGCCTTTTGTCACTTCAAACTTCTTGCATGCTAAACATATCTTCCGAAAACTCTGGAATATGATAGAACATGTATAGACATACTCTACATTCAAACCACAGAGTTGATGTCGTGTGCTTCCACAAGAACCTTAACCTAGACCTATTTTAACACCCCACGCTATCTTCAAGTGCCGCACACTACTAGTTGTTGCTTCACAATTCCGGAACCACCACCTGATTGACAAACAGGCACAGAGAGACTTCTTGCTTGCTGAACATATCTTCCAGAAACTCTGGAATATGAGAGAACATGTGTAGACATACTCTCCATTCAAACCGCAAAGCCAAACGCGCCTTCAGGAAGAAATACTGAACATAAATGCCTTGCCAGAGAAATCTCTCTGGCTTGAGTAACTGTACGGAAACATTTCGGATCAATCTTTCGGATCACCTCTGTTACCCTAAATAGATGTAGTATGATACTACAAACAATCCACAACTGATTTTATTAATATAGCTAGCAATATATACTTTCGCAACTCAAAAAGATATGACAATGCAATTTACATTCAATTCTCACTGATCTTCTGACCATATTCCTTTAACATCAGTGAGCACCATTGACATCAATGACAACTTCTATTCAGCACCAACTAGTGACACATTTGTTGTGATGAATACTCCCACTATGCCCTCATCTCCTACTAATATCTCTTCTATGGATAGTGATAAAAGTGTACTTGATTCTAATGGTGTTTTACTTTTAAGCACCTTTCCATTACATGATCCAACTAGTGACACATTTGTTGTGATAGATACTTGCACTATACCCTCATCTCCTAATAATACACTTATAGATGATGCTTTGTGTGATAATGGCACATCTTGTTTACCTACACATGACATTGTTAGATCTTATGATGCTACTCTTTCTACATGCCATGATGCTTCTATTATTCATATGGGTTATGATTATTCATATGAATTATGATTATTCATGTGTTAACTCTTATGATTATTCATAAGGGTTATGATTCTTCATGTGTTATGTGATGTCCTATTTTATTCATATACCATATAGCAAGATTATTAATGTCATATTGATTTATGCAAGGTAGACTACTGGCCAACCCTCCTTATTGGCATCTTACTTTGCATCATTCTATGCTGGCTGACCAAGTATGTTTCAAGACATTGTGATCGACTTTTCATTAATAAATTAAATTATGCTTGGCCGACCCATACTCTCATGCTAGCCGACCATACAATCTAGAAGAGGGCAGCGACCCATATTAAGTAATTAATGAGAAATAGAGGGTAGCAATTAATTATATAATGAGCATCAATTAAGTTGAAGAAAACAGCGATCAAGGAATTATAATATGGAGCAGCAAATTACATTATGTTAAAAAGCAGCAATGAAGATTAATAAAGTCAGCAATAAAGAATACAAGGCAGCGATTCATATTAATAACAATGAAGAGCAACGATCTTTAAGAAATGAAAGTAAGTTCCAAAATCAGCGATTAATGTGTTAAGGGGTAGCGGTCATCTTCCATAAGGCAGCGATTAAATCAAATAGTTTAAAGGCAGTTTTGGTAACAAAGAGACATTCCTATTCATAAGGATATTACAATTTGAAGAGATGTGTCTTTCATTCAGCTAGGAAGATAAAAAAGGTGATTGAATTTTGAGATATCAAGGAAGAATGGGAAGGAGATCAGGGAAGGAATGAAATCAATAAATTCTGATATGAAAGAAGATCAGAAAATATAATAAAATCTGCATTTAAAAAAGCAGCAGCTATTGATCCCATAAGTGATTGGTGTGCAGTGGTTGCATATGTATTTAATATTTATATTTGCTAGTCATATATATATATATATAGACTAATGAACAATTTAAAACTTTTCCTTTAAGCAACCATATAGACTAATGAACAATTTAAAACTTTTCCTTCAAGCAACCATGTGTAAGGATGGCAAGGAGACATATTAAAGGGTGATATGGGAATTGTCTTGGTTGGATGTTCCCAAAGGGATTGTCTTGGTTGGATGTCCCTAAGATGAAAGGAATTGCCTTAGTTGGATGTTCCTAAAGGAATTGTTTGTCGAATATTTTGTCATTGATGTCAAAGGTACATTGTTTTTCTATGCTTGGTTTTTTGGAAAAGAGAATTGGAATGAATATCAAGCTGCTGATTATTCATCAGATCTTCATTATATTTAAAATGATGTTTATTTGAGGTGCTTGCTTGTATTCTTGAGCTACCTGCTTGTCTACTTGAGCAGATTGAGCTACTTGCATGTGTGGTTGAGCTACTTGCTTGTTTGCTTGAGCTCGTTGCTTGTCTACTTGAGCTGGTTGCTTGTCTACATCAGCAACTTGCTTGTCTCCTTGTCAGCATATGTGCCAAATCAGCATGTTAAGTCACCAGCTTGTTTTGAAAAGTCTAATCATCCTTGCCAAGATTGCATTGAATGTTCAAATGAGCTTGTTCTTGAGCTCGACAAAGAGAATATTGCAATATTATTGAGTCAATGGCTTATGACTTATGCATCGGCTTTAAACTTTATTCATGTTTTCATGGGGCTTATACTATTGTCTTTTTAAGGCGGCTAAGTTTTTACATTTGATGGAGTTGGAGTTTTTATTTCTAGCATCGACGGCTTGACTTGTGATATGTCTCATTTCCAACGGCTTCAGATTTTAATTCCTAACGGTTTCAACGTATTCTATGAAGTGAACTCTATTATTATCGGGCAGCTTATTCATTCTTAGCCAACTGTTTATGCATTTTTGACTCCTCTATTTTTAACCGATGACTCTTCTATTATCTCTCGTTTCATCTATTGCAAGAGATTTATTTGAAACAAATTTATTTATTTATTTATCCTTTTTTGTGCGTCGGTTTCAAATGCTTCCAATGAATGTGAGTGTGACAGCTTTATTAGCAGGAGCGGTGGTCTTTCGAAAAACTCTCTGCCTCCTCCTTTATTGACTGGCGTCGGCTACATTTGAAATCAATTTTAATTAATCCCTCTCTATTTCTAGCAGCAGTTTTGATAAAGTATTCCAATGGCCACGGGTTGTTTTATGAAAGTCGTGGTATAGTCTTTATTAAAATGGTTGTAATGTTTGATTTTTTTAAAAACGCCTGCATTCGATTTTAGTGGGGAGTCCCTTTTTGGTTCGATGAAAAATAAGGAAGATATTATTCAGTATCGAGGGTAATCATATTTTATCGCAGCCATTGTGTATGAGAGATATATGAATTTGTTTTGTATGCTGAGAAAAATAATAGACGTCTGAGATTATTTGCATATTTTTTGGGGTGCCTTTGATTTCAAAAATGCGATGTATACATTCTATGAGCTGCTGCAAATAAAAGAGATTCTAGAAATTTGTCCCGGCTGTTTCAACTGAACATGTATGTCAAGCTGTGTTAAGTTGTCTTGTGTGGGAGGTGTGTGGGCGCTAAGTCTATGGAGGATGCTGCATGAGTTTTCTACGACTCTATGAGTGAACAATTGAAGTGAAAGATGGTATTCTAAAAAGTTGTGGGAACTGGAAGGTAGTGATTTTTGGAATCTTCAAAGATTCTGAACCATTCTTGGCTTTCTGATGTTAGATAATCTTATCAGTGTTGTTCAAGTATGAAGGTGGATGCTAAGATGAGATAGTGTAACAGTTTTTTAAAAAGTTTCATGAGTTGAGTTCAGATGAAGTTTGGTTATACTAATTTTGTGCAGAAGTTGGGCAATTTAAGAAAGGTTTATGCTCTTCTTGAGGTTTGAGATTTTGGAATTGATTTCATGTGCATGTTAAGCCTCTCAAGGGTAGCGTTGAATGGTGTTTGGGATCAATATTTCTGAGTTGTTGCATGGTGTTAAACCTTTTTTTTTGGATTGGTACACAAACTGAAGTTGGTGCTTCAGATATTTGAAGTTGGTGCTTCAAGAGAGTCGGTGCTCTCAAAGAGTTGGTGCTCAGTGAGTTGGTACTCACTTATGTAATCTGGGTTGGTGCCCATTTGGTTAATGAAATCTATTGATCTGTCGTGGTTTTTTACCCGAAAGGGTTTTCCATGTGAAAAACTTGTGTTCAACTTGTTCTTTATTGCTCTTGCTGTTTTCATTTCAGTTATGTATTGTTTTAAGTTTTAAAAAATTGAAATACTGATTCACCCCTGCCCCCACCCTCTCAATATTTCTTGTGTGCTCTTCAATTGGTATCATAGCGGGTTTCCTTTGTAAAAGAGCTTAAACGCTTGGGGTTGATCTTGATTGCACACATGGGTTCTCGTGAAGGTCTTGCTACAAATAGAGCTCCCTTATTCGATGGCTCTAACTATGCATTTTGGAGTGTTCGAATGCATAATTAAATAATGTCTCTTGGTTTTGATGTTTGGAAAAGTGTGACATCTGGTTACACAAGTCCTTCAACTCCTCCTTCAAATGTAGATGGAAAGAAGGCTTTTGAAAACAATGCAAAAACAATGAATGCAATCTAATGTGGTTTGTCAAAAACAGAATTTGCAAACGTGACGCATTGTGATACAGCTCATGAGATTTGGGAGAAACTTCAGAAAACATATGAAGGAGATGACAAAGTTAAGAAAGCATAACTTCAAACTCATAGAAGACAGTTTGAGAGTCTCGGGATGCTGAAAGAGGAAAACGTTGTTGCTTATTTTCTATGTGTTGATGAAGTTGTTAACACTATCAAGGGTCTAGGAGAAAAGGTTGAGGAGTCCACTGTGGTTCATTTAAGGTCTCTTCCTTTGCATTTTGATGCAAAGGTTTCAGCGATTGAAGAGATGAAGGAACTTGATAAGTTGACAGATGATGAGCTTCATGGCATTCTAATAGCCTATGAGATGAGGACAAACTCTG
The DNA here is from genome assembly GCA_007258455.2 of Sequoia sempervirens. Classification (NCBI taxonomy): domain Eukaryota; kingdom Viridiplantae; phylum Streptophyta; class Pinopsida; order Cupressales; family Cupressaceae; genus Sequoia; species Sequoia sempervirens. The sequence goes on from VDFB02082298.1 coordinate 36,834, forward strand.
ATACTTCATCCAAAAGGGAGGCAGCCTTCAAAGTTTCAAAGAAAGGTAAAGACAAAGAGTTCGTATCTAGTGAAAATTCTAATGGAGATTCTGATTTTGAAGAGGCACATTTTATGAGGAAGTTGAACAAAGGTTCAGGTAAATATAAAGGCAAGTTGCCTTTCAAGTGCTTTAACTGTGGTAAGGTAGGACATTTTGCAGCCAAATGTCCATATGCAAAAAGTGAGGACAGCAACTATGAAAAGAAGCCTAAGTTCAACAAGAAGTACAAGGGAAAAGAGAAGAAGTTTCAGAAATTCATAAAAAGTCTCTATTCAAATGATGAAAGCAGTTCATCCGATGTTAGGGATGAAGAGTCTTCAGGTAAAGAAATCTTGTTCATGGCCAAAGAAGAAGTACACGCTGAAAATCAAGAACATGAAGATCATATTGATGAAGAAGGAGAGGTGGACCTTGAAGAAGAATTGATAAGTGCTCTAAGTGAAATCAAGAGGCTTAGAAAGAAAAATCAGAACTTGAAGTTGCTGCTACAAGAAGAGAATTGAGGCAAAAACCAAGACAACTCAAGCTCTAGGAGAAGCAGAAAAATTGATAGTTGATTTGAAGTTTTAGGTTGAAGAGGCAAAGAGGATAGAAGAAGAAATCAAAAATCAGGTTAAGGTAAAAGAAGAGAATGTAGCGAGACTTGAATCTGAAGTTGTTTCACTTAGAAATATAGACAATCATCAAAACAGCTGAATAATGAGAAGATAAATAAAAAAAGTTCTATGTCCTTGGACAAGATCATTAATGCTCAGAAATCTCCTGGTGACAAAGGTGGAGTTGGATTTGAAAAGGGTCAATGTTCCATGTCTACAAAAGAACACAGAAAACCAACGTTGATAGCACAAGGGATTTATCATCAAAAATCAGAAATGATACCTTCAAGAAGCTTCCTATCTCTAGACAAGCACATATGACCAGGTTTAACACTTCATTCTTTTATGGTTATTGTTTCTCTTGCAATCATTTTGGACATAGAGCAACCAATTGTAGAGTGTTTGGAAGAAATGATTTCAGACTTATGAGTAGAAATTCATTTGCTCCCTTGAGAAATTTCAATGTTATATGTTATAAGTGCAATAACTTTGGTCACACTGCAAAAGTTTGTAGAAGTGGTATGGCAGATTTCACTATGCACAACAAGAAGGTTGAGAAAGTGGACAAAGCAAAAGAGGTTGCTAAGGTTTGGAGGAAGAAGGAAAAAGAAGTTTCAGGTGAGTCTCTGATCGTGCAAACAACCTTTCACACACAAAATGAAAGAGACCGAATGGTATATTGACAATGGTTGTTCTAGGCATATGACTGGAGACAAAAGCAAGTTTCTCACTCTCAAAAGGACTAATGGAGGTAAGGTAAGATTTGGTGATAATACATCTACAAAAGTCTCAAGCATAGGTACACATGTTTTGGATGATGGTAAGACCAAAGTTGAGAATGCTTTATATGTAGAAGGTCTGAAACATAACCTATTAAGCGTGAGTCAAATGTGTGATCAAGGACACACTTTAATTTTCAAATCAGATTGTTGTGAAATTAGTAAAGATAGTAAACATATTGTTGATGCAAGTAGGGCTTGAAGAGCACAAAGATATATTGAGAGGGGGGCCGGGGGAGGGAGGAGTGGGGTGAATCAATATATCAACAAACTTTTACCCTCTTAAACTTCTTATCAACTTCAAACTCTAACATAAAATCAACTATGCAAGAATATCACAATATGAACAAGTTGACACCAAGATTTTTACGTGGAAACCCTTGCGGGATAAAACCACGGTACAAATAATGTACTCTATGAATTATATAAACTTTTACAAAGAATGTAGGCACCAACCTACTTGAATCACCAATTTGTAGTTTAGTAGGCACCAACCTACAAAGAGCACCAACCCTTAATTCTGATTTAGTAGGCACCAACCTACAAGGAGCACCAACCCCTAATTCTGATTTAGTAGGCACCAACCTACCGAAGGCTCCAACCCCCCACTTGCCAAGCACCAACTTAACAAGAGATAATAATATCAAGAATAGTGTTCCACCTTCAATGTTGCTTCCTCAACGGATGATGGACTTTACAACCGATCTTATTCTTGTCTTTGCCTTTCTTGAAAGATATTCACTTAAATCCTCTACAATATTTGCATTTATATACTTCAGTCTCCTTCATAAAATCTGCATATACTCCTTTATATCTCCTTCATATGTATGATAAAAACTTCTTCACATGTCTAATCAGATCCACCTTCAACCTGACACTAAATTGTCGTTGTCTCGTTTTATTGCTTACTCATTCTTCATGATATCTCATTCACACAGACATGTTTTTTGTTTACCACACTTGCTTTCTTATTCACAATTCTTTAAAACTGCATATATATATCTTTGCTGATATATATAACTTATCTTTATTATTCAACACACAGGACTGTTGGGATATATATATGATGTCTTTTTCTACTCACTTACTTTTGCTTATACACACTTTCACATACAAATCTGCATCTTACTTTTTCTTCACACAAATCTGCATAAGAGAAGCTTCTTAAATCTTCATGTATTCTTCTTGTGATGAATGATTTTTCCTTTTATTTCACACTGCACTCTACAACAACTCTATATTCAAAAACATCTTCATTCGATACTTCTTTATCTGTTCAAATTTCCCTTTATTATCACATCTGCCTTACTTCATTTTCTGCCCCTTATGCTTTTTCTCATTCTGTTCTAAAACTCAAAAATATTCATTGAGTCCTTTATTCCAAACTCCAATACAGAAAATGTTTAAATAAAATCCCATAATTCACTCACACACCCAGCACATGTTTAGATGGTATAGCAGTTATTCCCATACAGCACTCACAACATGCTCTCATGATTATTTTACTCTTTTATATCCATATGCCTCCATACGAAGGGAAGCATCTCTTTGAAAGAAGACATCCTTTTGAAAGGACACATCACTTGCTTTAAGTTTTGTCTATTTATTGAGTTTGTCTTTTTCTTATTTTAAATGAATCGCACCTTTTTTACTTTGCTGAAAGATCACATTACTTCAAAAACAAATCGTATCTTTCCAGAACTTTAATTGATGCATTACACCTTCAGATTTTTTTGTCTTATCTGACTTTTGTCCTTTCTGTATTATGTCTTTTAGTGACTACAATGCTTTTTGAAGTAAATACGTCCCTTAAAGAGAACAAATGGTGATCACTAATAATCACTGTTTTAGATATCTTCTCATATCATCACTTTTCATTTTAATCACTAACTTCATTGTTAATTATTGTCTTCATAATAAGTTAATCGCTGCACCTTAATGACTGATTAAGACTTCGATTATATGATCTTCACCAAGTCTGAGTGCTGGATATAATATTTAAATCTGAATAAATTGTCCCAGAATAAGACAGCAAACTCGAATCTGATTAAGCCACCAATCTGATTTATTCTTTGTCTTGACATCAATTATTTCCAACCTGATGATCTGATTTCCTTCGTCTATTCTCCTTTTTATGCTTCTTACAAATTCAACATTCCTTTAATGATCTTTCACATTTGTAGATATGCAGGTGTCCTTTTATCCCCAACTCTTTTGTATGATCATAGCAACACCCGTTTCTCATGCCACTTTAGACATCTCTTCCATCAATAACAACTTCCAATAAACTCGTCCATACATTTGACATCAATGACTTCATTCTTTTACTTTGACATCAATGACAACATTTCCAACAGGGCTGCTAACAATCTGTACATTCTTGATGTTGTCAAAAGTGAAAAGTGTTGTTTGAGTCAAGTAGATGAAGGTTGGCTATGGCATAGGAGGATGGGACACATGATTTTTGATAGTCTTGTTCAGATCAGCAGAAAGGAAGTCGTTAGAGACATGCCAAAGCTCACTAAACCTTCAGACATTGTGTGTAGAGAATGTCAATTGGAAAAACAAACAAGGAAGAGCTTCAAGTCAAAGAAGTATTCTAGCACAAAGCCTCTTGAGTTGATTCACACTGATTTGTGTGGGCCAACTAGAACTAGAAGTATGCAAGGTGAGAAGTATTTTATGCTTTTAATTGATGAATTTTCAAGAATGACTTGGGTTGCATTTTTGAAGGAAAAAGCTCACTAAACCTTCAGACATTGTGTGTAGAGAATGTCAATTGGAAAAACAAACAAGGAAGAGCTTCAAGTCAAAGAAGTATTCTAGCACAAAGCCTCTTGAGATGATTCACACTGATTTGTGTGGGCCAACTAGAACTAAAAGTATGCAAGGTGAGAAGTATTTTATACTTTTAATTGATGAATTTTCAAGAATGACTTGGGTTGCATTTTTGAAGGAAAAATCAGAAGTACTTGAGAAGTTTAAGACTTTCAAAGCCTTAGTGGAGACTGAGAAGGGTCTGAAAATTAAGTGCCTACGTTCAGACAATGGAGGAAAGTTTACATCAAATGAGTTTGTAAATTTCTGTGAGAAAAATGGTATAAAAAGACAATACTCAGCTGCAAGGACACCACAACAAAATGGTGTTGTTGAAAGGAAGAACAGATCAGTCCAAGAAATGGCTCATAGTATGTTGAATGAGTCTAAGGTGAGTGATTTCTTTTGGAGAGAGGCTGTCCATACTGTTGTTAAACACATTCAGAATAGGAGGCTGATTAGAGCAAAGCATAACAAGACACCTTATGAGTTATGGAAAGGTAAGCCTGCTTATGTTAAATATTTCAGAATTTTTGGTAGCCCTTGTTATATTAAGAGGGATGAAGACAATCTTGGGAAGTTTGATCCTAGGGCTGATGAAGGGATTTTCTTGGGATACTCATCTAAAAGTAAAGCTTACAAATGTTTTAACAAAAGATTACACAAGATTGTTAAAAGTGCTAATGTGAAGGTTCATGAAGACACTAATAGTCATAACAAAATGCAAGATGATGATGGTTTTTGTCAAAAAGATGAAGAAGAAAGTGCTGTCAACAAACACCTTCAAATGCACAACATGAGACAGCAATTATAAATTGTGGAAATACACCTTCAAGTGTTCAACATGGGATAGCAGATGTAACTGCAGAAAATACACCTACAAATGACCAAGGTGAGAACTCATCTAGGACCTTTTTTAAGACTTCTTCAAAGTTTGTTCAAAGAAATCATCCTATTGATCAGATTTTGCAAAAGGATAGACCAAGAGCCACAAGAAGAGATGTTAACTATTCTGAAGATGAAGACATCTCCTTGCTGTCCAAGATTGAGCCTAAGAGTTTTGAGGAAGCAACTGAAGACAAACATTGGGTGGCAGCCATGGAAGAAAAGCTTGATCAGATTTAGAAAAGTGAAACTTGGGATCTTATCCCAAGGCCAAAAGACAAGAACATGATTGGCACAAAGTGGGTGTACAAAAATAAGTTAAATGAAGATGGTCAAGTGGTGAGAAACAAAGCAAGACTTGTATGCAAAGGTTATGCACAGGTTGAAGGTATTGATTTTGAAGAAACTTTTGCTCCTGTTGCACATTTAGAAACTATTAGAATGTTTTTAGCCTTTGTTTCTTTCAAAGATTTTAAAAATTTTCAAATGGATGTCAAATCTGCTTTTCTAAATGGTAATTTGAATGAAGAAGCTTATATAGAGCAATCAAATGGGTTTGTTATATCAAAAAATCAGAGCTATGTATGCAAGTTGAAGAAGGCACTATATGGTCTTAAACAAGCCCCACATGCTTGGTATGCTAGACTTGATAGTTATTTGCAGCAGCAAGGATTTAGAAGAGGGATAGCGGCCAGCAATCTATATGTGAAAGAAGAAGGTGATGATATGCTAATTGTTGTAGTTTATGTTGATGATCTGATTTTTGGCAGCAATTGTGAAGAGATGTGTCAAGTTTTTGCTACTAATATGAAGGAGGAGTTTGAAATGTCCATGTTTGGTGAGTTATCATTCTTTCTTGGTTTGCAAATTCATCAATCTAGTAGAAGCATTTTTGTTTCTCAAACAAAGTATATTAGAGAAATGTTAAAGAGGTTTAGAATGGACGACCGCAATCCTGTGAGCACTCCAATGGTGACAGGTTGCAAGTTAAGTAAAAATGACAAGTCTCCAAATGCTAATCAAACTTTGTACAGGTCTATGATAGGAAGTTTATTATATGTTACAGCTACTAGACTTGACATTATGCAAGCAGTTGGTCATGTTGCAAGAATTCAGACTACTCCTAAGGATACTCATGTTCATGCAGTTAAGAGGATCTTCAAGTATCTTAAGGGTACTATGGATTATGGGTTATGGTATCCTAAAGGTAATGATTTCACACTTACACCTTATACTGATGCAGATTGGGGAGGTTTTGTTGATGATAGAAAGAGCACAAGTGGAGGTGCATTCTTTCTAGGTGGCTGTCTTGTTTCTTGGTTGAGTAAAAAGCAAGCTTCTACTTCATTATCTACAGCTGAAGCAGAGTATATTGCAGAAGTGTCTTGTTGCACGCAAGTCCTATGGATGAAACAAACGTTAAAAGACATCAAGGTAGAGTATGAACATCCTATATCTATCTTTTGTGACAACACGAGTGCTATTAATATTTCTAAAAAATCCAGTTATGCACTCTAGGACTAAGCACATTCCTATAAAGTATCATTTTTTGAGAGAGCAGGTCAGTGACCAGCAAGTTAAGCTGGAGTATATTTCTACTAAAGAGCAGATTGCGGATTTGTTTACTAAGCCCCTACCAAAGGAAACATTTGAGTACTTGAGGGAGAAGCTGGGAATGATTTCACTTCATCTTTGAGTTGCCGATTTAACTAAGGGGGAGCTTTCATTGTCATATTCTTCAACCCCGTTTTAGTTTTGCAGATTGGTATCAGTCATTGATGTCAAAAGGGGAGTAGTGAGTCAGGGGGGGCAGCATTATTTCAAAACAATATTGGTTTCAGTTTGGTATCAAATGGAGTTGCCATCAATGACGAAGGGGGAAATTGTTGAATATTTTGTCATTGATGTCAAAGGTACATTGTTTTTCTATGCTTGGTTATCTGGAAAAGAGAATTGGAATGAATATCAAGTTGCTGATTATTCATCAGATCTTCATTATATTTAAAATGATGTTTATTTGAGGTGCTTGCCTGTATGGTTGATCTACCTGCTTGTCTACTTGAGTTGTTTGAGCTACTTGCCTATGTGGTTAAGCTACTTGCTTGCTTGCTTGATTTGGTTGGTTGTCTGCTTGAGCTGGTTGCTTGTCTACATCAACAACTTGCTTGTTTCCTTGTCAACATATGTGCCAAATCAACATGTTAAGTCAGCAGCTTGTTTTGAAAAGTGTAACCATCCTTGCCAAGTTTGCGTTGAACGTTCAAATGAGCCTGTTTTTGAGCTCAACAAAGAGAATATTGCAATATTATTGAGTCAATGGTTTATGACTTATGTATCGGCTTTGAACTTTATTCATGATTTCATGGGGCTTATATTATTGTCTTTTTGGGGTGGCTAAGTTTTTACGTTTTCTAGAGTTGGAGTTTTTATTTCTGGCATCGACAGCTTGACTTGTGATATGTCTCATTTCCAATGGCTTCAGATTTTAATTCCTGGCAGTTTCAACATATTCTATGAAGTGGACTCTATTATTATTGGGCAGCTTATTCATTCTGAGCCAACAGTTTATGTATTTTTGACTCCTCTATTCTTAACCGACGACTCTTCTATTATCTCTCGTTTCATCTATTGTGACGGCTTGATTTAGGATTTTGGATGGCTTCAAAATTTGATGCCTAGCAGTTTTATTTGAAACAAATTTATTTATTTATCCTTATTTGTGCGTCGGTTTCAGATGCTTCCGATGAATGTGAATGTGACAACTTTATTAGCAGGAGTTGTGGTCTTTCGAAAAACTCTCCACCACCTCCTTTATTCACTAGCGTTGGCTACATTTGAAATCAATTTTAATTAATCCCTCTCTATTTCTAGCGGCGGTTTTGATAAAGTATTATGATGGCCACAGGTTGTTTTGTGAAAGTCGTGGTATAGTCTTTATTAAAATGGTTGTAATGTTTGCTTTTAAAAAAAACGCCTGCATTCGATTTTAGTGGGGAGTCCCTTTTTGGTTCAATGAAAAATAAAGAAGACATTATTCAATATCGAGGGTAATCATATTTTATCACAGCCATTATGTATGAGAGATATATGAATTTGTTCTATGTGTTGAGAAAAAGAATAGACGTTCGAGATTATTAGCATAGTTTTTGGGGTGCCATTGATTTCAAAAATGCGATGTATACATTCTATCAGTTGATGCGAATAAAAGAGATTCTAGAAATTCGTCCCAGCTGTTTCAACTGAACATGTATGTCAAGCTGTGTGAAGTCGTCTTGTGTGGGAGATGTGTGGGCGCTAAGTCTTGTTTTGGTAAAATCTTGATGATATTAAAATTAAAGAGACAAGCTCTTTATAGAGATTTACAAACAGAGTTTCTAAAGTAAAGAATATTGATGTTTCTAAAAAAGACTAAAGCTAACTAAAGAATAGAAACAATCTAATCTAATATGTTACAATATTGACCATTAATAAACTATCTAAATATTAATTCAATACCCTCCCTTAATGGTCAATCTATCAACTACACCAAGGTGCCCCCTAAATTTGACAAACTATCCGGGCTCAAAGACTTGGTGAGAATATCTGCAATCTAATCCCCAGTTGGAACATACTGCAACAACTAATCCATCTTCGACAAGCTGGCAAATGAAATTCAACATGCTTGGTCCTTTCATGGAAGACTAGATTTTTGGCAAGTTTCAGCACCCCTTGATTGTCATAGTACCCAAGGGGTAAGGCCCTATTTGAGACATTTGCATGTCAAAAAGCATCCTTCAAAGCCAAACTGCCTCACAAGCTGCTTTAACAGTTCCCCGATATTCAGCTTCAGTCGAGGAAAGAGCCACTGCCTGTTGCTTCTTGTTGGTCCATGTAACTACACCTATACCCAAACTAAAAACATACCCAGAAATAGACTTCCTGTCATCAACAAAACTTGCCCAATCTAAGTCTGTAAAGCTAATCAACTTAGGATCTTTGCATCTGCCATACAGAATGCCAAAGTCGGAAGTGCCTTTCACATATCTCAGCACACGCTTTGTTGCAACCCAATGTTCAGCTTTAAGAGCTGTCATGAAGCGAGAGATATAGCTCACAACAAAACTGAGATCAGGTCTAGTAGCAGTGAGATAAATGAGACTGCCTACTAGTTGCCTAAATGTTGATTCATTTTGCACGGGTGAATCTGATTTGGCTGATAGTTTTAGCCCTTCCTCCATAGGTGTAGATGCAGGTTTGCAAGAATGCATTCTGAACTTATCAAGCAGACTTTGGGCATACTTGGACTGAGAGATAAAGATGCTACCATCTGTCTGCCAAACCTCAACACCTAGACAATAATGAAGAAGTCACAAATCTGTCATGTCAAATGATTGACTAAGATTATGTTTGATCTCCTCAATCAGATGTTCTAAGCTGCCAGTAATGATTAGGTCATCAACATAGACAACAAACTAAAGAATATCATCACCAGACTATTTGACATACAAATTAGAATCAAAAGGACTCCTCTGAAAACCCCGATCAATGAGGTACTTATCAATTTTCATGTACCATGCCCGTGGAGCCTGTTTAAAGCCATAGAGTGCTTTCACTAGTCTACATACCTAGTGTTCTTTACCAGCAACCTTGAAACCAGGAGGTTGTCTCATATAGACTTCTTCCTATAGATCACCATTGAGGAATGCACTCTTGACATCCATTTGATGGACTTTCCATCCAAACTGAGTTGCAATAGCGAGGACAAGCCGAATAGTACTCATTTTGGCTGTGGGAGCAAAAGTCTCCTCATAATCAATGCCCTTTGTTTGTGAGAACCTTTTGGCTACTAACTGAGCCTTATACTTATCAAGAGTTCCGTCAGCCTTGTACTTAACTTTATACACCCATTTGCAACCAATGGGCTTCTTCCCAGGTGGAAGATCGGAGAGGACCCAAGTGTTATTCTTCAGAAGACTATGATGTTCAGCTTCCATAGCCTATTCCCACTCAGGTATGCCTTTAGCCTCTGAATATGTTTGAGGCTCAAAGATGATGTGAAGATTGGCCATAAGAGCAAAATTAACTGTTAGACGGAATCCCCCGTCCCGGTTCCGGAGACGTCCTGGGTACCAGGGGACAGCAAGGGGACCGTCCCCCTTTTTTGAAAATGCGGGGGAAACATCCCGGGACGGGGGGACGCCGTTTCCCCAAAGGGGGACGACTGACCGGTCCCGAGGACGGAAGGGGGACGGCTAAGCCGTCCCTCGACGTCCCGGGGATGGCCGGCCATCCCCCGCATTTTGGAGCTCAAAAACTTTTTAAAAAAAAAGATAAAATTTAAAAAGAATGGCCTTGCCTACGTGGCATGTGTGGGCCCTCATATTTTTTACTCCTTTATGAAAGAAAAAGGGCCTCTAAAACTTCATTTTATGCATTTTGTTTGTTTGAGCAGCCAAGGGTTTGAGAGGAAAAAAAATTGCAGCCATTGAAGGAGAAGGAGCAGCAGTTTGAAGGAGGAGAGGAGGTTGAAATAGTGTTGTTGGGAGTGCAAATCCATCAAAGAGGTATGCATTTCCTTTCCCTATTTTCATTTTTTCATTTTTTTGCAAAATATGAAGTATACATAGTCTGATTTTTTTTATTTTTTTGCATTTTCAGTCAAAACTTGCATTCTAAAAACAAAAAACATGAGCAGCAGTGAGGGCGGGAGTGATAGTGAAGTTGAAATGCAAGCTAGAAGGGAAACTAGAGAGCAAATAACCCCTACCCAATGCCATCCTTTATCAACCAATACCAAAACTATGAAGGACTATGCAAAACACCCATTAGACAAAAAAAACCATTCCTTCAATTTGTGACAGCCAGGGGTGAAAGACAAAAAAATTCAGGGGGAAGTAGGGTTTGGTTTGGTCATGTTTGTGAAAAGGAGTTTAGGGGCAGCTACACTAGAGTTAGGTCTCATTTTTTGGGTGAGGTGGGCCATGGAGTTAGAGTGTGTCCTGCATTGACAGATGCACTATTTATAGAGTGCCAAAAAATTCAAATGAAGTGTGATGGTGGGGTTCAAGGTGGGTCTCCTTCTTTCCCAAGTTCACAATCATCTATGCCTACTCCTACTCCTACTCCTTCCACGGTTGGTAGTAGTGTTATCTTAAGAGGAAAGAGGAAGGTGATTGGTAATGATAAGGCAGCCTCAGTTGAGTCCATATTTCAAAACCAAGCATGAGAAACCACTGAATCCTCCATTGCCAAATTCTTTTTTGCCCATGCCATTCCATTTCATGTGGCTCGTTCCTCTTATTTCAAACAAATGGTGAAAGACATAGCCAATGTTGGTCCTTCATTCGTACCCCTTGGAGATCATAAGCTACGCACCATCCTCCTAGACAAAGAGTACTCCAAAGTTAATGTGTTAATGGAGGAGATGAGGCAAACATGGATGAGGACGGGGTGCTCTATAGTGATGGATGGGTGGACTGATTGTAGACGTCGGCCACTCATCAATGTCATAGTCACATGCCCTGCTGGTTCTTATTTTCTTAGAGCCGTAGATTGTTCAGGGAGACGTAAGGATGCTGACTTCCAATTTTCCATTTTGAGAGATGCCATAGAGGAGGTTGGGGCTGCAAATGTGGTGCAGGTGATCACCGATTCAGCACGTGTGTGCAAATCGGCTGGGTTGATGGTGGAGGGTACTTACAGGCACATATTTTGGACCCCATGTTGTGTTCATGCATTGAACAATGCATTGAAAGACATAGGGAAGATGGATTGGGTGAAGAAAACGGTGGCAGAAGCTAGAGAAATTCAGATGTTCATTTGCAACCACCACACCTCACTTGCTCTTTTCAGGACATTTTCAAAGAAGGAGTTTCTCAAACCTGTTGATACAAGGTATGCCATTTACTTCATTTTGTTTCACTTTCAATTTGTATTCATAATCTGATTTTGTTTTAAATTTTTATTTTTTAATGAATCATTGAATTAATGAATGTAGATATGCCACATACTTCATCCTATTGGAGAGGATGCTTGAGGTGCATGAGCCTCTACAACTGATGATGGTCAATGCTGAGTGGACTAGATGGCCTAATGCAAGTTCTACTCAAGGAAAGAGCATCAAACAAAAGATCCTCGATGATGATTGGTGGGCCAATGTGAGGTAAGACATATTAGATGGCTGATTTTCATATTAAATTTCTGATTTTAATATTTTAATTTTATTGTCCAATGTTCCAACTTTTGAAGTTTCTAACATGTCAAATAACTTGTCAACTAATTATTTTGAACTTTTTGTTTGCATTTTGCAGATATATTTGCTCCTTCATCTCGCCCATTGTAGATGTCATTAGATATGCTGATACAGACTCTCCTAGTCTTGGAGAGATATATGAGACATTTGACACTATGCTTGGAAGATCAGGCAAGTTATTTTGGCAAAGGACCCCACTTTGGATTTATATGAGCAACACATTAGGCCCATTGTGACGCGGAGGTGGAATAGAATGAACACCCCGCTTCATATGGCTGCCTTTGCTCTAAATCCAAAATGGTATGCACCAAGGGATGGTAGGGTGCCTCCATGTGATGATGCTGAGGTTTTAGATGGGTTCACACAGGCCATTGAAAAGATTTATCCACCAAAGCAAGCTTCACTACTTCGGTCACAATTTCTAGACTTTGCTAATCTTAATGGCCCAAACTTGAGTAAACCACAGGTGAGGTTGGATAGAGCTATATTAGCTCAATCGAACCCTATTGGATGGTGGACCTATCATGGGAGAGATACACCACAGTTAAAGATACTTGCCACTCACCTTCTTGCACAGGTTGCTAGTTCCTCTGCTACAGAGAGGAATTGGTCCACGTATAGCTTTATCCACTCCCTCAAGAGGAATAGACTTACCTCTAGACGAGCGCAGAAGCTAGTGGTCGTTCATAGTGCTCTTCGGCTTCAAGATCGGCAAACTCCAGAGTATCGACAGACTCCAGCTCTATGGTGGGATATTGATCCCGAGGACGCGGCTCAAGTAGATGAGGAGGAGATAGCTGAGGGCTTGGTTGGGGTCCCATTGGTTGAGGAGGAGCATTACAGTGGCAATGACTCAGAGGATGACTCTGATTTTGATGCGGTTATGAGAGATGATTAGGGGCAGCAGTGCTCTTTGTTTATTTTGTATTCATTATTGACATACAATATTGTATTTTGATTTTCATAGCAAACTTTAAAACTATATGGCAGCAATGTAGCCTTTGGGCATTTTGATATAAGTTTATAAATTATAACTTGGAGGTTGTTTCATGATTCATGTATGTTAATTTTGAATGCGTATTGAGTATTGGCATAATGTTGAACACAAATGTTATATATTAATGTTCTATAATGTGTATTATGCATGCCTTATTCATGTTATCTATTGAATATTTAAAATCTTCCTATATTTTTTAAATTTTCCCTATATTTTTATATAGCCGTCCCCTGTCGTCCCTAATTTTGGCCTCAAAAATCGGAAACTTGGGGACTCGTCCCGCCGTCCCCTGCCGTCCCCGTCCCGAAAACTTGGGGTAACCTTGTTAACTATATTTTGTTGCTTGCTCTTTTTCTGAGAAGATCTACCCTCAATCAATTCATCATCATGAAGATCACCTATGGTTTTAGCCCACCATTTAGGTCGGAGAGTAGAAGTACCAACATCTGAAACAAGAGGAACAACATCACCAGGGGTGGCTAGAACAAAATCAGCTGGAGTAGGATCCAAATTGTCCTGAGGAGGGGTGGGTGGTGGAAAATTCTATTGAGTTGCCTACACAACTGCAGAATCCCTCCCATCAGGTGGAGCTAGGGGAAGACAAACACCCAAATCAGAAGCCTTCAGAGACTGATCCTCGGGGCTCACAAAAGGAGAAGACAGATAGAAGGGCCCACTAGCTTCATCAACCACAACATCACGACTAAAGATGAGACGATTTGTATCTACATCAATCAACCTATATGCCTTATGATTCTCACTGTAACCAATGAACATGAGTTTCTGGCTTTTGGAATCCAGCTTAGTGTGCTTGGCATCTGGAATCCACACATGAGTAGTAGAGCCAAAAACTTTCAAGTGGCTGATCTTAGGCTTGCTTCCAGACCAGGCTTCTTCAAGAGTCATCTTCTTAACGAGATAAGTAGGAGACCGGTTCAAAAGATAAACTGCAATGTAAATTGTTTTAGCCCAAAATTTCTTAGGGATATTTTTATGCTCCAACATAGAACGAGCCATTTCAGTAATGGTGCGATTACGACGCTCAACGACACCATTCTGCTGAGGGGTGTAGGGTGTGGTAAGTTGGCGCTTAATGCCATGTGTAGCACAGAAACTGGAGAAGTCAAAAGAACAGAATTCCCCCCCCATTATCAAACCTAAGAGTTACTATCTGAGAGCCTGACTTTTTCTCAACAAACCTTAAACTGCTGAAATATATTGAACACCTCTGATTTGTTTTTAAGAAAATAAACCCACATTCTTCTACTAAAATCATCAACAAATAACAGAAAATACCTGCAACCAGTAACTGAAGGAGTGTTCATTGGTCCACATACATCAGCATGAACCAACTATAATACCTTGGAAGCTCTCCATGTGTCACAATCTGAGAATGGAGTCCGATGTTGCTTTCCAGCCTGACAAGCTTCGCATACTCCATGATTCTGAGTTTGAATCGCAAGTAGACCACCAACCAGATTATCTCTAGATAGCTGAGAGAGATAATGCATATTTAGGTGCCCATAATGTTGATGCCAGAGGTTGCTGATGGAAGTGCTCCTGGCTGCCATAGCGTGCTCTTGAGAATCACCAGAATCAACAAGTCTATACAGCCCATGATCCTCAAGTCCTTGAACAACTGTAGTGTGAGTCTCTCTATCAACAATGTTGCATGTATGCATGCTGAAAACAATATCTAGCTAAGGAGAGTGACGCATGATCTGGCTGACTAAAAGTAAATTTAGCTCCATGCCAAGTACAAAGTATACATCGAGAAATATTAAATTTTTCCCACCAGAATGAATCTGCACATTGCCCTTTCCGACAACGGTATACTCTTCACCTCCTCCAAAGATAACAAAAATCTCTAAATGGCGTATACTCAATGAACCAATCTCAATGATGAGTGAAATGTCGAGATGCACCTAAATCAATATACCAAGCAGAGGATTTAACAGGATCTCCTAGACTCTTGGCCATAAAGGCATAGAACGCAGATTCCTTCTACTCAATGTGCTTTGCAACATGGGCTTTAGGTTTAGACTCTCCTTGCTTGGACTATTCAAAAGCCAAGTGTTTCTGACAATCTTTCTTCATGTGGCCATATCTTTGGCAATAATTGCACTGAATGTTCTTCTTCTTGAAAGAGTCCTGGGATTAAGCTTGGTTGGTCTGCTGAGAGGGCTGATTTATGCCTTATTCTTCTGAAATGTCTTGGCAGGAAATGCCTGTTCCGTGGAGGATGAACTAGCACTACTACCAAACTGTTGTCTCCATCGATCCTGCTACAAAAGTTTGGTGCAAAGCTCTAGAAGCTTCAAATCAACTGTCAACATTAGTTGAGGTAATGTTGAGTGTCTCAATAAAGTGCTCATAAGACTTTGGTAGACTCTTCAGAGTGATGACTACCATATCTTCCTCCTCCATCTTCCGACCAATAGCCTCTAGTTGATCACGGATGTCCTTGATTTTTGTCAAGTGTGCCTACAGAGTTGTCTTCTCATCCATCATGATGGAGAACATGTTCTTCAAAAAGAACACTCGGCTCTTGTTGGATGTTTCATGAAGATCTTTCAAAAGATCCCAAATTTCTTTAGCTGTTTTGCCAGACAGCACCTGAGGCAACTGGTCATCGGTGACCGACAATTTAATAAGCATCACGGCTTCCCGATTTTGCTCATCGAATTTGTCCTAATATGAACCTGCCATTGAAGGACGTTTAGTGTTGCCCAGAATAATCTAGTCAAGGCACCAATACTCAAATATGGTCATCATACGCTGCTTCCAAGTGTTGTAGTTGCGGCCGTTGAATTTCTAACTACCCTCCAACATAATGTGGGACAAAGAGGCCATCTTTCACAAGCAAATCACGACACAGAAATCAGAAAAAGAAAACAAATTTTCTATGCATGAAATGGTGTCCAAAAAATGCAATTTAGAAATCGCCTAGAAATGTGGGAGGTCACACGGCCAGGAGGAGAACAAAAACCACACAAGAACCAAGCTACAGATCCGTTAAGATGAAGTCACAATTTTTCCCTAACACAACAGAAAAAAAGGCCCACGATCTTCAACAAAATGACATCGAGAAGAAACATGAGCAGTAACTCAGATGTGCCCACGATCTCGCGTTTTTTGCAATCGAAAAAAATAACAAAAACCTTCACGAATCTTCACAAGGTCGCGCACCAAAACACAAGCATAAAGCCACAAAACACAAAATGACACGATTTAGATTCTGGAACCCGCGATTTTCAAAAGGACACAACTCAAACAGAAAAAATCTCGTGCCAATGAGTGCCAGAAAAAAAATATGAAGAGCACCAGAAAAAAAATAATAATAATAATAAAAAAAAATTAAATTAAATTTTAAAAAATCAGTTTTCCCGCTCGACTAGCTTTGATACCATGTTTTGGTAAAATCTTGATGATATGAAAGAGACAAAGGCTCTTTATAGAGATTTATAGATAGAGTTTCTAAAATAAAAAATATCGATGTTTCTAAAAAAGACAAAGAATAGAAACAATCTAATCTAATATGTTACAATATTGACCATTAATAAACTATCTAAATATTAATTTAATAAGTCTATGGAGGATGCTGCATGAGTTTTTTGAGACTCTATGAGTGAACAATTGAAGTGAAAGATGGTATTCTGAAAAGTTGTTAGCTGGAAGGTAATCATTTTTGGTATATTCAAAGATTTCGGGCCATTCTTGGCTTTCTGATGTTAGATAATCTTATCAGCGTTGTTCAAGTATGAAGGTGGATGCTAGGATGAGATAGTATAACAGTTTTTTTAAAAGTTTCATGAGTTGTGTTCAGATGAAGTCTGGTTATACTAATTTTGTGCAGAAGTTGAGCAATTTAAGAAAGGTTTATGCTCTTCTTGAGGTCTGAGATTTTGGAATTGATTTCATCTGCATGTTAAGCCTCTCAAGTGTAGCGTTGAATAGTGTTTGGGATCAACATTTTTGAGTTGTTGCATGGTGTTAAACCTTTTTTTTTGGATTGGTACACAAACTGAAGTTGGTGCTTCAGATATTTGAAGTTGGTGCTTCAAGAGAGTCAATGCTCTGAATGAGTTGGTGCTCACTTATGTAATCTGGGTTGGTGCCAATTCGGTTAATGAAAGCTATTGATCTGTCATGGTTATTTACCCAAAAGGATTTTCCACGTGAAAAACTTGTGTTCAACTTGTTCTTTATTGCTCTTGCTGTTTTGATTTCAGTTACATATTGTTTTAAGTTTTAAAAAGTTGAAATACTGATTCACCTCCCCCTCTCAATATTTCCTGTGTGCTCTTCATTGTCTTGGTTGGATGTTCCTAAAAGGGATTGTCTTGGTTGGATGTCCCTAAGATGAAGGAATTGTCTTGGTTGGATGTTCCTCTTCTAGCGCCCTATCATGCGTTTCTCACCCATCCCTACCATGATTGGTTATTGGAAAGGAGTCTATAGATTAGATTCAAGTTTAAGTTGTTATTTCATTATTTCATAAATGTTAATAGTTCATTTATTCTTAAGTTCAATATCTATTATATAAATTGCCATGAAATATTACTTGTTAAACAATTTTAGATTGTATAATTGTCCCTTAAGGCAAATTCAGGCATACTCCAAGTAGGGGACATTACATGTTACCTCCCACACTAAGCCTAATACTATTCCTACTTTCCATGCCTAAGTTACACCACAGAACTATTCTACAATTAGGCATTTATATCGGAAGACAAATACCAAGTATGATGAACATGCTCAACTATGACCCCACTAAAATTTCCCTTTGGAATTTGATGCATTCCTCAAAAACATAGAGAAACATTTTGAAGAAGGTTTCACATTCATCATGGTTCCATCAGCTATTACTACAATGAAATAGTCTTAATATTTGGGCCTATTCTCCAAGATAAAACTAAAATCCTATTTGCACAACATGAGTTACTATCTCCCAATGTGACTAAGAATATAGACCATTAATTACTATGGTTAGTTATGGCAATCTTAGAGTTTAAAGAGATTTAGTGGACAACGGATTAGATTTAAACATTTATAGCAAAACAAAATTAGATATGGTCCAAGATGATTACTCTGATCCCCTTAAATCCAAGGTAACAATTATAGGATTTGACATTGTGATATGGGAATCCCTTAGTTTTGTCACTTTACCTATTACTCTTGGGATAATCAAACTTGATACAATCTCCAATGTGATGCATAGCACTTTAGTGTACAACATTCTTTTAGGGCCTCCTTTGATTCATGCTATGGGTGTTGTACCTTCCACGATCCATCATAATCTCAAGTTTATTCAGAATAACAGGTGTGTAGTCACAGCCAATAATAACCCTGACCAAATTTGTCATGTTGAAAAAGATAAAACTTTGATATCTCCAACTCAATTGATTAAACTCTCGTACATTTGAGAACCTCTGGCTCTCTCAATCCATTCATGCATCATGAGGATCTTGAGGATGATTGAGGTTCTCTTGATTTTACATCATGATCAAACTATTGTTCCTTTGCAGGGTTGTTGAAGACTTTGAATGAACTATAAAATCCTAAGGAAAAGACAGAATTGCATGCAGGTATCAAAAGGCCTTGGTTTTTGAGTTTTAGCACATCCATCACTTGGCATAGATGGAAAACAAACTTGTACCACAGCAAACTATGCTAATGTCCTAGCAAACTTGTGTAAACTATAGAAAATGTGTGTCCCCCCTTTAGCAGAACCATTGAATTCATTACAAGATAGGTGGGGTTGGAATGTGAAGGGTTTTGAATATTCCTTTTGACTTCATGGCATTGTTTTGCGTGTTTGTACTCCAAAGGGATGCAAAGGAATCTATAAGAAACAGATTGGAACATGGAGCAAAGGTTGGTACCCATGTTTTCCTCTTGGAACAAAGGCTTTTGCAAGTCACTGTCATTGTTGAGCAAGGTTTCTGGAGTTGCACAATATTTTGTAGGTTGTAAAAGCTCTTGCTCATGAGAGTGGAGCTTGGTTGGCCAATGTATGACTTTACTACATTATAACTTGACTATTCAATAGTGGAGATGAGGAGTTTTTGCCCCCTCTAGTTGCATTTTTTCCCTTGTTTAGGGTTTCCCCAAGTCAAAACCGTTGTGCAATCATTATCATGCAGTTTATTACTGTTATTTAATGTTTCCGTGCTCTGAGTTATGTTGTATGAATTCAAATTCATATATATAAGTGTTATACAACCAATAGCACTAAGAACAGATGTTATGGGGATGTTGTGAAAAGCCAAAGTTAAGAATTAGTTCTTGATGAGTTGTTTGGGAGTATCCTACTGAATTTATGGATCAGATTGGTAACAAAGCAAGTTTACGACAACTGAAACTTGATCAAATACAATCCTTTGGTGGGAAAGTAGGTTTATGCCCACTACACAATCTAGTGAAAGTGAAAATTTGAGCATTTCTGAACCTACAATAGGTACCCAGGAGAGCGACAGAGCACAATGCAGTATGCAGAATGGCACAAGAAGGGGCAAAGATATAGATGAAGGAGAAGTGAGGTTCTGCAAGTTGGATGAAGATGTAGCCATGATCATTCATTCTAGTGACCACTCCCCTAGGTGTGTTCTAGAACCATTTGCCTTGATTATCAGCCTTATCCCAAGTTTTAGACCAATTTATAGTGACTCCCAAACCCCTTTCACACCTAAAATCAATTCTGAAAATTTCAGGACAAATTGCATCTAGGTACTAGAGAACTAGAGTCCAAATGAATTTTGGTGGATCCCAACTTTCAAGTACCAAAAACTTGAGCTTAGTGTTGCTGTATCCAACCTCAAACAGTCAATTGGAGTTGAACCTGAAACAAAACATGATTCTCTTTCATTCCAAACATAACAAGATACTTGGATGACATTCTTGTTTTCAGCAGAACATATGAGGAGCATCTTGCATAATTAGAGTGTTTCTAATTTTGAAGGAGGACAAGCTTCGATTGAATGGTAAGAAGGGTTAATCTGAAAATCAAAGTTTGGTTTATCTTGGTCATGTTGTTGGAGATATCGTGATTTGTCTAGACCCAGCAAAAGTAGAGGTCATAGTGAATTGGCCCAAGCACACAAGCATCATTGAAACAAGGAGCTTTGTTGGGGCAGCTCAATACTTAAGGAAGTTTGTTAGGGCATATTCTATAGCAACACCTTTACATGCAATAATAGATCGTGGAAAGAGCTTTAAATGGGGTGGTACGCGACATCAAGCCTTTGAGGTGTTGAAGAAGAAAATCAGCAATGCACCTATGTTGGCTCTTCCAAATTTGCAACAGTTGTTTGAGGTGGAGATGGATGCTAGTCACTATGCCATGGGAGTTGTCCTAATGCAAGGACGTAAGCAGGCATGCTATCATTTGGAATTTTTCAGGGATTTGTTCTCAGACGTTGCACATATGAAAAGAGCTTTGTGTGTTGCTGCACATCGTGAAAAAGTGGAAGCATTGTTTATTGGGCAAAGAGACCATCGTAAACACAGGCCACCAAACATTGCAATATTTGAAAGCACAATTGAGGCTCCAGCAAACACACCATTCCAAGTGGACGGGGTTTCTTCAACAATTCTGCTTGGCCATAAAATATAACAGACACGTAACCAATAAGCTTGTTGATTTGTTGTCAAGGCCACCATTGTAGACAGCGTGATTGCTACTTAATCTCTTCTTGAACCCTTTGCAAGAGAGTTTATGCAGAGGATTATGAGCATAACAAAGATTTTGGAGAGCTATATCAGCAGCTCAAGGAAGGTAAGAAAGATGAATTTACTCCTAATGCTGATTTAAAGTGAACAGTTTGCTCCTCAAGTTAGGTTTGTTGTGTGTTCCAAAATATAGGAGTTAGTCTTTTTGAGAGAGTCTTGCACCTCAAAGATGGTCATAAAAAAACCATATCCAATTTGCAGCAGTATATCCATTGCCCATATATGCAAAGTGATGTTCCTAAGTTTGTTTGAAGCTGTAAGTTATGCAATGCTAAAAAGACAAATAATAGGAACTAGGTTTGTATCAGCCACTTCCAGTCTCATTGTACCAATGGGAGAGTATAACAATGGATTTTCTAG
The DNA here is from genome assembly GCA_007258455.2 of Sequoia sempervirens. Classification (NCBI taxonomy): domain Eukaryota; kingdom Viridiplantae; phylum Streptophyta; class Pinopsida; order Cupressales; family Cupressaceae; genus Sequoia; species Sequoia sempervirens. Next base: position 58,272 of record VDFB02082298.1, read on the forward strand.
GTGGTTTTCCTGTAAAAAAGAAAGCGCATGACTATCTCTTTGTGGTGATTGATAGGTTTACAAAGATGCTTGTTCAAAAAGACACTGACAGACAAGGATTGAGTTGAACTATTTTAAAA
>VDFB02082298.1:58990-92858 GCA_007258455.2 Sequoia sempervirens
AAAGTTTTATATCAAACCAAGATTCAAGGTTTCTTCGTAAGATTCAATGTTCTAATCTTTAATGTGCTAATGTATCTTTAGAGATCCCTAGGTTTTTTAAAATGGTCAAGAGTTCATTAATAGTCAATAGAGATTATTCTGCATAGATGTGCAGGATAGAGTGCAAGATTGTTACAATGAAGAATTGTTATGTTTGAGTATCTTTGTGTTTATTTGCACACACAACTATTACAGGTTTTGAGCTTTGCGGATTTAGTAAGAGCTCATATTACTAACTCGATTGTACTTTTTTTGTGTTTGTTTTAAGAAAATGCATTTTATGTTGAACAGAAAAGTTACATCAAGTTTTCAACAATATTGCAAGAAAGGGTCCTTCCTAAAAAAATAAGATGAAAAATAAATGGAGACATTGTGCCTATGAGAGGAAAACAAATATCCAAGAATGGCTTGGGAAGTATGATAATATATAAAAGGTTCAAGATGAAGTTTGTTATCAAATACAAAGCAAATTTAAAAAGGTGAAGAGGAAGTCTTAGTCATAATCTATTGAAAGTTAAAAAGGAATAAATTTGATCTCACTTATGGTTTTATGAAACAATTTCAGCAAACCAAATAGTAAATACAAAACAAAAAGTACCATCATGCATACAAACTTTCACAGCCTCGAAATACTCAAATCTGCTCATTCTGAAATATTAAGAATGCTCCAAGGCAAACAAATTGCATTTGGTCACAAATTCCATCATTAAATTTTAGCTAAGATGATAAGACTAAGAATTGCGATATGTTGATTGTTAAGAAGAAGAGATACATCTTTACTTGGTTGAGTAGAAGATTTACACATAAAAATAAAATAAGTATTTGGGTAGTTGAATGTTCCTTAGCATTATTCTCATTCCAAACCTGGAAAATGGTCTGAATGTAGAAAATCTACAGTCTCCAAATTTGCAGGATTTGACTGTGGTGAAACAAACCGTAAGGGGCTTTCAAAGTAGACGCCAAAACCTTAAAGACATTATTAAAAAGGAAAGAATCCAACTTTCTACACATTGACAACACCTTGTTTGTAGAAACTCTGAAAATGCTTCTAACTAATGAGCACTGGGATTATCTCAGCAGCATCGATTAAAATATATCAGCAATGCAGCTGCATGGAAACACAAGGTTAGCTGATGATCTTAAAGCAACTCAAGGCTATGAAGATGTTAAGGCCAAAGGTCCTAAAACACAATCCTGCCATCCCTAGAGAAAATCAAGAGATAAAGATGTTCAATATGTCTAATCATTAAAACCCATAAGGCATTGAAAAGAGAGGTAGGAAATTTAGATCGGTAAATGATCACACCCCATCAAGCATTGTAAAGAACATCCAGCATCAGACAGCTTGATATCTAGGGAAGAGCCTAACTCTGCTACTTGCTGCTCTGTGAAGATTCTATCAAAATTACCCGGATGAAAAAAACATGAATTGTACAGCTAAACACACAACCCAGGCTTAAAACAAAGCACTGGACCCAAAAAGTAAACTAAATATGAAATCAATTTCATTACATGAGCCAAAAAACCAAATTGCCTACAGCACTGTACTTTTCCCTTGAGAGGGAGGATCAGCAAAGGAATAATGCCTCGAAAAGATCACAAAATAGCATCATTTGACAGTACATCCATAATCGCATACGCAATAAAAGTTAAAATTGAGGCCACTGACCAGATCTATGGTCTGAAAGAAGAACAAAACCCAGGAAACAGTGTAGCTATTCTTGTAATTTGTAGAATTGCCCTATTTATAATCCCCCCAAAAAAAGGGAATAGCTAGCTATGAGGCCAACAAAAACAGAAGCATCTATGGCTTCTAAGTCAAACAGCCTTACTGGAATATATAGCTACACAAAGAAATCATCATAAAAATTTAAAAACCTGAAAACAAAATAAAGCCCCCTTTGCTGTATGCCCTCTGAATAAAATCATCTTACAAGCCCATGTCATTTAAAAGAAATGTATCAACGCAAAAATAAAACCACGTATTTCTAAAACCCAAAACAAAAAGTTGAGAATACCAGAGGCTTTTGTTGTTTTGTTGATTTCAAAAAGGCATTTGATACAGTGCCTAGAAGCAAAATTTGAGGCAGAATAGAAGAATTGGGAATACCAGAAAAAAAATAGGGCTGCAGTCCATAGGCTTTATGATCGGGTCCAAGCCAAAATCAGAGCAAAGAAAGGCCTGTCAGAATGTTTTGGGAGTAACATCAATGTCGAAAAGAGGTGAGCACTGTCCCTCACTTGTGTGGGCTATACATAGACAAGTTAGAGGAGTGGATAGACAAGTCAAGTGGTGGGGGTGTTCACGGATGCCACATTTGTGATAAAGTTATCGCTCTATGCAGATGATCATTCTAATGATAAAAATGGTACATTGTCTACGTGACCACCTAAGAGCCCTAGAGCTATTCTATCAAGATATGGAAATGCAAGCAAACATTGGCAAAACTAACGTCATGATCTTTACCTTGAGAAGAAAAAAGAAGTAAATGACTTTAGAGTTTGAAGGAAGAACCTTGTAAGTGGTAAAAACTAATACAAATAACTGGGCCTTGATTTTCAAAGCAACCTTGGTTAGGAGATTTGTAGGACAGGAGAATACGAGGGGAATGGCAAGCTCTATACATGATTCAAAACAGATGCAGATCAGCTGAGCAATGGGATTGGAATAAAAAGAACATATTATTGGGCTGCTTGTTACACTACTGGTGTTGTATGGTTGTGAAGCTTGGGGAGTAGCATGCCAATATTGAAATGGAGACAAATAGAATGGCAACAAAGACAGTTAATCACAAGTAGTTTCAAAATAAAGTCACGGTCCCCACAAGATTATCTTAGCCAAAACTGGAGTCTTTCCAGTTGAAGCAGCAGCAATGATTCGGCTGCTAGGATATTTGAAGAGAATAGAGAACATGAAAGGACACCACTGGCCCAAAATAACAGCAGAGGAAAAGTCAAATAGAAGAAAGAACACGTGGATGAAGCAAAATTCCAAATGGATGAATAAATGGGGAATTAACATGCGAGAGTGTCTGAATGCAAATGCAGAAAGGTTTGTGAGAGAGAAAATAAAAGCAGTCATGTGGACAAAAACAACTTGGGCAAAAACTAAAATATTATGTCAAGCAATTTAATCTCACTTGTGACCATGAGCAAAAGCACTACGTAGAGGCGGATATAAAATGGAAAGCTAAAATGTTAATAGTCCAGTTAAGAACTGGCTCATACCATCTCAAGTGTGAAACTAGGAGGTAGAAAACACCCTAAGAGGAGTGGGCTGACAAGGTTAGTCATCTCTACACCCCATGATTAGTGGAAATAGAATGGCATTACATCATAGAGTGTACAGCATAGGAGGGCATATGAATCAATTACGTTAATACTCTAGAAGTAGAATCTTTGACAACTTTGTTCGAAGAAGAATAAATAGCTAAAACAGCAGATTATTTGATCAAAATCTATAGCAGAAGAACCATGATCAACAAAAAAAATAGGGGGCAGCCAGAAATAGGAGCTGTCGGTTTTTTATTGAAACTTTTGTTGGTCTTGACACAATTCCACTATTAGATCTCATGGACCGCTTGGTATTGTGGACATCATTAAAAAATTTCATTTCATGTGAAAGTTAGTGGAAAAAGCCAATATCTCACATAACCTCCAAAAAGAAGGAACTCGAACTATAACCGTTGCCAAACAAAAATGGCAATGTCTTCTCAATAGAGTCGTATGTATTAAAATAAACATTAGAAAAACACTGAAATCAGGAACAATATACGCAGTTTTTGAAACAGAAAAACATACAACAGTTAAATCCCGTCCATTACTACTAAAGAAACGTTACCCCAAGGAGCAAAGTGGCAGACCTGTGCCTCAAACGGGTTTCGACCATGACCATCATCCAGAAGGTTAAAAGAAAATATTCTTTAAAAAAAGCAATTAAAAAAATATTGTTTAAACCTTTGAAGCCTACATTTGCCACACTCTCATACAAATGCACTAAACAATAAATTGCGGAAAATTAAAAAACACAATCTATAGCAAAACAAAGCGGAAACAAATCCACCAACTCGCCTGAGAACACTTTCCGCAAATCGAACCCTTGCTCAGCTAGAAACCATTAGCTTACAGAAAAACTTATGTTTGATGAGCAGCAATCACCACTATACACAAGGGAAAAAAGGGTATGGAAACATTTCCATGGCTTTGGAATCCGGGCGATCAGAGCGATATAATCTGAAGCATTTTTTCTTCTTTCTACACTCCCAACCACCTTAAAAGAATGCCTGGGAATCCCCGTCGATCAAATGCTTTTCCACGTTCTAATGCGGCCCAAATTAAATGAAACAAACTCTAAGTTTAACGCATTTGAATGAGCTCCTCAGACATAAAAGTCCTTCTGTTTTTGGGGTTAACTGTAGTTTTAACACGGTTATATAAATTGTTTATAGTATTGATCAAGTGTCATTTAATAAATGACTAAAAAATTTTAATAATATTTTTTAAATTAAAATAGTTTAGGGGATTTTTTGGTGAAATGGTAGGGCTTTTTGCTTGTAGGGTCAACAACCAAAATTCAAACTTTGTGAGGTCGCTCTCTATGCATCAACAATGGAGATTTTTTACCTTGGTATTAACACACCAAAAATTTTAAGCCCCCAAAGTATAGACCGGTTGGTTGAGTCATTGAAAGGCATGGTCAACTGACGTAGGTTCAAACCCTGATTTACCTAGCCACGCATTGTGTGGAAAAATTTAAGCCCCCAAAGTATAGACTGGTTGGTTGAGTCGTTGAAAGACATGGTCAGCTGACACAGGTTCAAACCTCAACTTACCTAGTCACACATTGTGTGGGGCCACTACTTGGTTTTGTGTGCCCCAAAGGATTAGTTTTGGTTTGCTAGACTAACTCAGCAATAGTTTCGGTTTGCCTGGATTGACTCAACAATAGGGTCGCAATGTTATGAGCCGGAGACACCTCTAAGATAACAAAATAATTAAAATAATTAGATTAAATTAATGATTCTAACAATTAATATAAATTTTAATTATATTGTATTTGTATTAAAATATATTTATATAATAAAAATTCAATAAACAAAACAATTCTTAAGTAAATAAAATAAAATAATTATAAAAATAAATAAAATAACTCTTAAGTAAATAAAAAAATATTGTGTAATTAAATAAAAATATATAAATAAAATAAAATAATTATAAACAAAAATAATATAACTCTTAAGTAAATAAAAAATAGTGTGTAATTAAATAAAAATAAATTAATTAAAATATATAAATAAAATAAAATAATTTTTAAGAATAAAAATAGTTCTTGAAATAATTTTACCAAGTGCACTACAATGTATAAGGGGCTATCCAATTCTTGCAATCTTAAAAAAAATAGTTCTTGAAATAAAAATGAAGTAAATAATATAAATAAAATAAAATAATTATTTGATCCTGGTCTAAATAATTGCTTAAGTCTTTTATCGTAGTTTTAACACATTCAAATTAATTATAACTAAGTTAATGGTCAATTTGAGGCCAACAATTAATGGAAGGGCTTATTGCTCTCTTGTTACCCATTGACCTCAAATGGTCATTAGCTTGGCTATAAGGGTTGATTATGCTTAACGTTATGCATAAGGCACATGAGTTGTTTTTGAAGCTAGACTCTACAAACTTTGTTAGTGACCAAACTAAAAGGTGATTAGTTTGTTTTATGCATTATATACTCCTCCATTGATCTAGGGCCACCTTAGTGCCTACCATTGAATTGAGTGATAAATAGATAGACTCAACACAAATATAGAAAAAATTTGAAACCTAGATCATAAAATTTGTAATACACACAAAGCCAATTGACCTAAAAAAAATTGACACTTTCATTTTAAAGATACATCTACCATTATGACCTGACATCCCTTTATTTGTAGTGTAATGCTACCTCTCAATGACTAATTTTATTTTTGCATGCAACTTTATCAATTGTTGCATATTGTCCATTAGATCCCCTTTATCCCAAGCACTATTATTAGATGTTTAGTAGTTAATACTCATTTGTTATGAAGTTTCCCCATTGTGTATGCATTGTATGTGGAGTAATAGCTCTCTGCAACATGTCTTCTATATCACTTCATCAATGGGGTCACTTTTCTTGGTCACAAAAATGTAATTCTCTATAGAGCTTCACATGGACTAGAAGATCAATTATGGCCCACCCTGTGGCATCTTTGTAGTGGAGTGCCCAACATATAATTGATGTGGGTTTTCTCTATAATGGGAGTATAGTATTGGATAGCCTAATAATTATGTAACACCAATCATGGACCCTTGTGCCTTCGTGCATGGTGAAGAGTTTTTGTATGTAGTGGGTTTGACTGTATAAAGCTTGACATATAGTATAAATAAAAGTAATTTGAATTTTTCATTACATATACAAGTATGATTTGATGCAGTAAGAGAATAAATTAATTCTAGTACTCTTTGAATATAAAAACTACCATTAATTATGCATACACAATTAATTTTTTAAATCATAAGCAAAATTTGACACACAGTGAAATAACATTGATATGTTGTCATCATTCTATTGATGTATTGTTCTACACTTTAAAATAGTACAAGACAAAGTAGCTAGGTGATGATATAAATATAATTAATTAAATTATTTTTATTCTCATGAAGCCTAGAATAAGACCCCAAACTTTTTAACCAATAGAATTATAGAAAAAATATTGGGATATTTTTTAGTGAAAAATGTACATGTCTACACTAGTCAAAATAAACATGAACTTTGGATATTCAAAACCATACTACACAATTGGTTGGTAGGTATAAAGATTAATAACCAGATAAGAAATTATGGTGGTTGCAATAGTATTTGCCTAAAGGAAAGTACTAATAAAGGAAAATTATAATAGAAAAGATAGTTGCAAAGGTTGTGAAGGACCAAAGTCCAAAAAAGAATTGTCGAAGATTAAACAATATAGAGTACAAAATAATAATATAAGAAAATACCTAAATCCACAAGAACAAGTTGATTATAAAGATTGTGTTGGTGTTAATGAGGTAGTTTATCTAGCTAGTTGCACTTGAGGACATATTTACACCTTGTCTCTTAAGCTTACTTAGGTCATTTTATTTTGTCTCATTTCATAAGATTTAGACACGTGACATGATCTCAGTACGTCTTAGGGTTTTTATCATTGCCTACATAACAAGGTCATCACATTGTATTATATTATTTTATAATTCATTTGTTAGTGGAAATATAGTAATTTTTTATTGCAAATCTCTTTGGTACAAGGTGTTTTTGATTTGTTGATAGATTGGTGTACTAGTGGGTTTCTTCATTACTTGAACATGGTATCAAAGCTCTAAATCAGCAAAGTGCTTCTCTTTTTTTTAATATGTTTAGCCATGAGATTGTAACTAATGTATCTTGGTGCAAAGTATACCTCACAAATGAGTCCAAAAGGTGTCAAAACCCTAAGATTCACTATCAAAAAACTAAAATCAAAGACTAGTTCTTTTGGGGTTATTAGTTTCCATCTAAAAAGTTCATACAATCATATGAATATATATAAATATGTATAGTTGCAAAATTATGTATGTCATTGTTGCACTTAGCTCTATCATTCAACTCTTGACTCTAGTTATTTGGCATATTTGGTGATCGTTTAGTGCTCTGATATTTTTACATGATAGCTTTTCATATTTTATTCAATAGTTAATATTTAGCAGGCATCTAGATCATTTATTAGGGGGTTATCAATGTTTTCCTCCAATTACCACCAAGTAGGGGGGTTATACCTCATACCACAATGTTCTCTACTTTCAACCACTCTACCAATTTTTCCACCTCAACCCATGGCCAACTATCCAATCATCATCACCCAACCACCAAGGGGCCTCTTCTATTTTATTTTTTTTGCTAGTTAAACCACTGCTAAGGGGCAACACCCTATATTTCTTCAAAAATTGAGGTTACATGAGTTCCAATCATCAAAAAACTTCCTTGCAAACCTTTTTATGACAAAATGGCCTTCACAATTTCCACCCTAATCCTCCTAGTAGTACTAGATATTCATATTTTGCCATTACAAAAGGGCCTGGCTTCAAACACAAGCAACACCATCTATCCTGAGACTAACTCCTATATTATGTAGACTATACCCTAATTACTATTTTTATAACAGTATCATAGAAGAACCTTTACCAAATCAGCCTTGATCAAACCTCATCGTCATCTGACTTTGTCCTCCTCATGAAGGCTGTGTAGTTTGCCACCACTGGACAATCCGCTCCACAGTTCTGATGGGCCGGGCCTTTTACTTTTTGCGTAGGGTCTATGTTGTCATCCTGACACTATTCTTCTCTAGTACCAAAGTCCCAGTCATCGTCATCTCCTACCACAATCTCGCCCACAAGTCGTTCATCCTCCACGGACCTCATTGCCTAATCCCGTGGAAGGTTTCTCACCAATTTAGCCACTCTGAGTAGGAAGAAGATGTTCCTTTCTTGCTCATCCCACAATTTCTTGAACCCCTCTGGGTCAATGGTTTGAATCAAAGGGAGCTTCATGATTTCCCTTCTGCTCATGCGAATCATGTAATAATTTTGGGGCATTGGGATTTTCTTATTTTCATCCACATTATCCAAGGTCGCATCAATGTCTCCCAACCAGGTGTGGATGAAAACCATCTACGTGAGTTTCTTCCTATTCTCCTTGGATACATCCATGTGCAGAAGCACAGCTAGGAACATGGTCGGGATTTCCGAATTCGACCTGAATCTGTGGTAGGCCCTCAAGAATTTTGGGCCCAGAACTTTCTTGGTTGCTTAGAGGACCAATGGGTGAGAAGAGGGTAGCAACCCCTGCAATCTTTTGTCTATAATTTTGCTTACGAAGGATTGTTGTTGCTTCATTGTGTTCAAGTATAGTGGGATCTCCATTGAAACTGCTATAGTCGCTCACACCACCTCTCTGATGCTCAGACTTGAACCATTTTACACAGCTCCTTATGTGCTCTCTTTCCTTCTGAGAGTGGCATTATTTCATTTTGTCTGAGCTAGCACTAGCCAAGGCCTTTTAACAACGATGGCATTACTTCCTCATAATGAGCTTTCTAGGGGTCATGCCCTTTGAAGTGTGTTTGCTCACCACCATCTTGTTGTTGATACAGAACGAAATAATTGCATGATATTGGGCTAGCCATCATTCATTTCATTTACCTTGGGATTTGTTCGCCTATCTTTCTCCTTGCCTTCTATTGATAGCCCATGTCTTGTCAATCCAATCCGCTTAGATTTTGTCCTTATTTTATTAAGTGCTTCTTCAGCTGCCGACTGGTACGGTATTTCCGTTGCCTTCTTCTTTGATTTCAGATTTATACCAGCCTCCACCTACGTGTTACTTTCTTATGCCTTTTTTGCCAGCTCATATGCCTTGTCATTACCTTCCCGGTATGTGTGGCTTATTTGAAAGGCCTCAAATTTGCTTGTTAGTGGTTTGATGCTCTACAGCAAGTGGTTGAGTTTCCAATTCAGAGTGTTGCCTCTATGGATGGCATTGACTGTGATGAGAGAGTCCCCTTCCAAGTGTAACTGCTTCACACCCAATTCTAGACCCAACTGTAATCCGATGGCTACTGCTCTAAATTTTGCTTCATTGTTCATGCATACTCCCAGTGAAATAGATTTTTCTGCTAGAGTCTTTCCATGAACATCCCTTGCAATACAACCAACTCCTCCTAGCCCTGGGTTCCCACGTGCAGCTCCATCGAAATTTATTTTGGTCCAACATTATTTCGGAACCTTCCATACTACTTTTGCTCTCTTTGTCTTTGATGATTGTAGCATGTTGTTTCCACTAAGTAGTGGTGGTTTCAATCCAACAATTTGTTTCATTAGGCTATCATCCCAGTTTGTGAAATTTTTCTACTTGCCTACTCTGGATCGGGCATCTTCATTGACTAGTTCTACTATGGCCCTCTCAATTTTATCTCAAAGCCTGTCTTTGTTCATCTCCTTCCCTTGGAAGATCCTTTTGTTATGTTCCTTCTAGATTTCCATATTACAATGGATGGAGTAATTTTCCATATTCCACCAAATACTAATTTGTTACCTCCTTGGGGCCACATTTTGAACCAGGATACTAGATCTGTTGGCATGGGGAATTGTAGATTTAATTTGTCCCTAACCCTGTTCTAGCAGTCATTTGCATAAGGGCATGTCAGAAGAAGATGATCTGTAGATTCTTCATTTTCTTTTCACATTGAACATCTTCCTGGTCCTTGAACACCAAAGGTTGCTAATCTATCCTCCGTGAGGATTCTTTTTGGATCATTATCCATGCAAAGACTCCTGCTTTAAGGAGACATTTTTCCCCCATATTAACTTACATGGCTAGTCTTGTCTTGCTATAGCCATTTCTTTAATCTTATATATGAACTTCACTTTGTATGTGATTGTGGAAGACCCACACCATTTGATTATGTCCTTATTATTGGATGGGACAAAATGTATGCCTTTGAGAATTTTTGGTAATGCCTCTTTTTATGCTTGTGGCACATTGAGGGTTTGCAGATCATTCCAACTCTAGTCGAGGGTCCCCTAGTTGTCAATTATCATGCCATAGTTAGACACCTTGTTCCCCCATAATCTTGTCGTTTCTTCCTTAATTTATTCCAATCCCAGAGTGTTGTTGATGGGGGGTTTCCCACACCATGAATCATTCCAAAAGGATGCACTATTTCCATCTCTAATCTCCAAAGTTACATGCTTAGATATAATGTCTCTACATTCCAAAATGAAGTTCCAAATTGCAAAGCCTCTCAGTGGATTCATTGTGGTAAGGATTTTGGATGGTTCATCAGAATCTAGATACTTTCTCCTCATAATTCTAACCCATTTCTACTCACCTTTTGTATGAAGGTCCCATACCAATTTAGCCCCCATGGCTTGATTCATTAGCATTAGTTGTTTGATCCCAACCCCACCAGCCTCTTTGGGTGTGCACATCTTGTCCCAATCCAGCAGTGGGAATTTGTTTTATTCCCCTGTTCCGCTCCAAAAGAATTTCCTAAAAATTTGAGTCAGGGATTCTTCCAATGCTTTAAGTAGCTTTAAACATGACATTGAATACACTGGTATGGCTGATAATACTGATTTTACCATTAATAACCTTCCTACTAAGGACAACCACCTACCTTTCCAAGTTCCCAATTTGTTCTTGCAACTATTTACCAAGTTCTCCTAATAGCACTTTTTGTTTATCCCTACAAACAGGGGCATCCCCAAGAAATGCCCTGGTAATGTTGCCACTTTCAGGTTCAAGATTTTGGCTAGATCCTTTTGAAGACTTGGTTGAGTGTTTAGGAAAAAGACCTCTGACTTTCCCCAATTAATACTCTGTCCTGATGCACTACAGTAATCATCTAGAAATTTCTTGATCACCCTTGCTTCTCTTCTACTAGCCTCCCCCATCATAATGGTGTCATCTGCAAATTGTAGATGTGTTGTGGGTTCCATACCATTTGCCACATGGACTCTCACCCATTTTCCTTCCCTTCTTAGCTTTTGTATCCCTCTCCCCAATACCTCTGCCATGATTATGAACAGGAAGGGGGAGAGGGTGTCACCTTATCTTAGCCCCCTTGCAAAAGGAAAGAATCCATGTGCAGACCCATTCACTAGAATAGAAATTTTGGCTATTAAGATACAACTTTTTATCCAATTAATCCAATTTTCTTCAAATCCAAATTTCCCCAGAACTTCCAAGAGAAATTGTTTGTCTACCATGTCATAAACTTTAAGAATGTCCAATTTTAGCACCATGCAAGCATCTTTATTCTTCCTAGCTAAGTATATGGTTTCCTGAGCAATGATTATTCCTTCTGCTATTGACCTTCCTGGAGCAAATCCACTCTACTCTTCTGATATGACCTCATTCAGAACTTCCTTGAGTCTGTTTGCTATTATTTTGGTGACCACCTTATACATCATATTGCATAGTGTAATTGGTCTGAAGTCACTCATCATCTGAGGGTCTTTTTTCTTGGGGATTAGGGCTAGAAATGTATGATTTTTTGCCCCCAACATTGTCATTTTTCTCCTTGATTCTTCCACTGCCTCCCATAGATCTTTCCAAACTATGTCCCAAAACTTTTGGAAGAAACTAGTTGGGAGTCCATCAAGCCCTAGGGCCTTGTCTGGATTCATCTAGAAGATTGCTTCCTTGAATTCTTCCAAAGAAACCTTCTAATATAGCCGCCTATTCTGCTCTTTATGATTGTGGGAATTGAGTTCAACAATCTTTCCCTTGTAGTTATGTTCTCCTGGCTTTCTCTATTCATAATTTCTTCAAAGAATTTGACTGCCTCCTTGTTCAATTTCTTCAGAATTTCTTCAAATAATTTCTACAATCACGTTCCTACTTTGGTTGGAGATTGTCGTTTTGTGGAAGTACTTGGTGTTCCTATCTCCTTCTTTCAACCAAGTTTCTCTTGATTTATGTCGCCAAAAGCATTCTTCCCTCTTCAGTATTTCTGCCAGTTCTTCTTTCAGACATTTCTCATTCTCAAAATCAGTTGCATCCATTCCTTTCTCTACTATGTGCTCATTCAGGGCTCTAATCTCTTGCTCTATTCTTTCTTTCTCTTGGAAAATATTCTTGAAATGAGACTTGTTCCATTCTTTAAGTTTATTCTTGATGTATCCTAACCTCTTGTTTATCTTGAATAGCTCCGATTTAGCTCCAAACTTAATCTCATTCCACCACCCCTCTATTAGCTCTAGAAAATGTTCATCTCTCAACCACGTATTTTCAAACTTGAATGAACTTCCTTTAAGGGGGTCGTCCTGCCCAAAGGCAAGCAAGATAGGGAAATGGTCTGACCCTGTGTAAGGTAGGATGTGGGCTTCCTATGTGGTTGTTGCCTCTCCCCAGTCCCCCCAGAGCAAAAATCTATCCAGCCTTTCTGCTATGTTGGTGAAGCCCTTCCTTCTGTTTGACCATGTGAAAGTTCCATTTTTGGTTTGCAAGTCCTTTAGTTGATTTCCATCTACAAATTCTTGGAAATCTCTCTGAATGGCTATTGTTCTTCCCAATCCCCCTTGTTTCTCCTCATTATTCAAGGTTGCATTGAAATCCCCTACTACTATCCTTCTCTCATTTTTCCAATTTTCCAGTTCATTGAGATTTTATTCCACACCTGTCTTTTTTCCATACTAGCTATTGGGTCATATACATTGATGATGATGAAGATTTCATGTCTCCTCAGGCCCTTGAACTTTATCAACTGCCAATTTTCATCTTCTTTTTCCACTTCCCCATCTATTGTTAGAGGATTCCATATTACTCCTAGGCCACCAGGCACTCCTATAGCCTCCTTGAATTGGCCTTTCCATTGTCTCCAGTTGCTTAATCTCTTCTTTCCCTCCTCCTTACTCCATTTCGACTCCTGGATTAGAACTATGTCAACTTTTGATTGGTCAATTTGGCACTTGACCATGTGCCATTTGTTAGGGGCATTAATGCCCCTGACATTCCATGTTATTATCCTCATTCAACCCTGGGAAGGAGGACATCCTTCCTAACTCTCTGTTTTCTCTGCCCTGTAGCATTTTCTACAATTAACAGCTTAGCTTTGTTCATTTTTTGACCCCTTTTTGTTTTCTTTTTTATGTTTGGTTTGCTTTTTTTTTATTTGGACTTCTCAAGCAACCTTTCTTCAAAAAACTCTCCCTCCTCATTCTCCTCTAAGTCTTCTTCTTCTCCTTCTGTGTATTGGTCACTCTCCTCTTCCTCAAACTGAGAGTAGTTTCCTTCTTCCTCCTGGAGTTCCTCTTCATCATCTTCTTTGTTACTCTACATCCCCTTCACTACCTCTTCTACTTCATCCAGGGATCCCTTCTTTGTGCTATTTATTTCCTTTGACAGTTCCCTGAGTTGTGTATTGATGTCCTTTTGGAGTTCCTTTGTGTCTCCCAGAAGAGCATTAAGAGATTTTTCTGCTTGGGAGGCCACAACCACCGATTGTTCCTTTTTTGGGTGGGATGCCTCATTGCTATTTTGAATTTCTCCTTCAAATTTCTTCCTTTTGAATTATGTCCTTCCATTCTGGGATGAGTCTTATAGGGTTCAAGCTGCGTCTCCCTGGGATATTCTATCCCTTGTTTCTTCCATATCCTTCTCACTTTCACTGATCCCTTTTCCCCTATTTGAGGTGCCTTCCTGGAATGCTTCTCTAAAGAGGCACTTTTTAGGCCCTATTCCTTCTCACACCTCTATTTCCTATTGCCAGCTTCCATACTTTGTTAGTATTTCTAAGTTCTTGTAGATTCCAACCCCCTCATCTATCTCTACTAGGATGTTGGCTTCTGCACCATCTTTTCCATTTATGAAGTCCTCATCTACCCCAAGGAACACTCCTAGGGCATCACCTATTCTCACCATAGCCTCCACATTCCAAAATTCTAAGGGAAGATCCACCAATTTGATCCAAGTAGGGATTTGTTTTATTGTGTAATTCTAGGGATAAAATTTTGATCTCCAGTTTAGATAGTGGAAACTATGACCATTCAAAAATAGGGGTTTCCCATCTACTATTTCCTGCTTTAATTGTTGATCTATGCATTCTATAAGAAAGAAAGAATTTGGTAATTGGTGGATGCTTACCCGATCCTTGAAATTGGTTCGCCACCAAGCTTTGATCTCCTCCCTAGGGCACCCTGGGCCACTCCATTTGGAAAACAGAGCTCTATCCATCAGTCTAGTCACTCTTGGCTCGATCACTTCAAAAGTCATTTGATACAACTTGCTTCCCCGTAGCCGCAAACTCTCACCATCATTCATTCCTCTCCCTTTAATTTGAAGTTTCCTCCTATTCGCTTTCCTTTTATATAGTTCCTGATCCCTTGAGTTCATTCTTCTTCCAAATTCAAATTCTTCTCTGTTTTGTTGGCTCATTTTTCCTTCTCTCTCCGGTTTAGGGTTTCCCGAGCCTTTCAATTTCTAGACTTTGTTGGTGCGCTTCTGAGTGCCACTGCCCTTGTGATGCTAGTTGAAGTCTGAAGGTTTTTCATGGTGTCCTTTTTCCCAAAACCACCTATGCCTTGAGCCTCACGCACTCCAATTTTCCTTATTCTTCTAATGCCCTATTGCATTCCATCCTTGTCTAGGAACCCACCTTCCACCTTCACCTTGGATTCTCCTTCTTTGGTTGCAGTCTTACATTTCAAGAATTTCCATCTTGCGAAAGTGCAGGTGACACTTATCCACCCATGTTCCATTTTCAAACACTCACTGCGGGGTGTGACCTGCCTGCTCCAACTGGCCATCCTCATCTGCCTTCTCTCCTGGACAACATTCCTCCTCCATATCTCCCCATCATCTCCTTTTCACTTTTGCAAATTTTTGTTCCCCTTTGCCACTTTGCTCCATAATGATGGCCACTTCTATTTTTTTTTATCTTGGCATGAAGGAGGTATATTTTTCCTTTTGTTGTATCTTGGGTATATAGAGGGAAAAAATTATAAATTTATAGGTGCCAAAAATATTGTTCCATGATTTATGTAGCCATATGGATAGATTTTCTACATTTTATTCTAGGTACCCAAAAGTTTAGTTTGAACTTTTTTATATTTTGTTATGCTTTTGTAAAAAAGGGTTTATTTTTCTTATTTTTGAGGAGTTAAAATTTCTTCCAAAAACACATCGAAGGATCAAAAAACTATTTATTGTTGTAAAATAGTCAAATTTTGTACACTCAAACTTTTACAGAAAATAGTGGAAGCTTCTTCCATTTAGCATCTTACATCGTATAAATGCTACACCTAGAAACCACAAATGAGCATATTGCTCATTTCTAAGGGGTTACGGTCCACCTTGGATGATACACCACTTGAATTTATTGGAGAATATGAGTAATTACATATAGAGTTAAGAACAATGAGACCATGGGACTAATATCACTACATATTTCAAATAGTATTTTGTTTCATATTGAGTCTTCTATAACTCCTAAGAAAATTTGAGATAAGTACAAAGAGATGTTTGGTATAGTTAATGAGTTTTGAGCAATTCAAACTGTGGCAAAATTGATTACACAATTACCTAATTCTTTCTCCTCCATTTAGGACTTTTGGTCAAATTTAAGTCATTGAGGTCACTATTATAGGGTTGTGGAAAAGACAAGCCTAACAACTTGAATGACTTTTCCTAATTATGTCTAAGCTAAGAGGGTAATTTTAGATATTCTCTTCCAAATTTTGTTCTACTATGGATGTGATTGGTGATACTTTTACCATGCCTACTTTTTTAATTTTTTGTGATCATTTGATTTGAGAATAGGATAAGTTGGTCTAGTTAGATTTTATTTCCAGTTCAAAAAAGCAAGCATTGGTAGAATTATCATCTAAAGGAAAAAGGAAGAAGAAATAGAAGCTTAAGATAGATTATTCATTAGGTGGTGAGCATCCCTCCAAGCCAAAATAAAGTTAGAATAAAAAAACCAATCCACTTCCAAGAATGGTGATTCTTCCAAGTCCAGTGAGTCTTCCTCCAAGACAAAGAAGAAATTAGGATATCCTTGCAATTTTTGTGGCAAAGTGGGTCATGGAATAACCAAATATTGGAAGAGAATAGATGCTTTAGAAGAATCCATGCAACACCATTACATCTCATCCTCTGAGTCCCCTTCCACTATTACAAGTAAAGTGAACACCTTTTTTGCATTGCCTTTATCTTTTGAATCAAGTTAGATACTTGACTCAAGAGATTATCATCATATGACACATTTTGAAGATATTTTCACATCAATTTTAGATTGTAGTACTTCACATATTATAGCGAGTGATTCTACATAGCATTTATTTTTGGGATTAGGTACTATTCAAATTGATGATGGTTGTATTTAGGATGTACTTTTGGTTCCTAAAGTTTTGTCCAACCCCCTTTTCATGCATCAAATTTATCACTCTAGCATTGGAAGGATGGTTGAGTTCTTGCCTCACGATGCAATTATTTGGGAGCTTCATAATCTTGAGATTGTTGTAGCTTAGGAAGTGTTGATCATGCATCTCACTTATATAATTTTGATGGTTTTGAGAGTTCATCAGTATCATCTCCCATAGCACATAAAAACTCCTTGATCAATATTTGGCATGAATGATTTGATTGTTTTAATTATAGTTATTTACAATAGTTGATCACATAGGAATTAATAGTAGGTCTACCAAATATTTTATGCACTAAGGGAGTTTGTCAAGGTTATGCACTTGGAAAACATCACCATGATTATTTTTCTAAAGGTAAGGACACATGAGAAAAGACACCTTTAGAGTTGTTACAGCATGACCTCGTGTCATTTTTTACTCCTTTATATTTAGGGGCCAAATATGCACTCACTTTTATTGACGACTTCTCTAGACGTACATGAGTGTACTTTATTAAGTAAAAGAGTAAGATATTAATATTTTCAATACCTATGAGGAATTTGTGGAGAAGTAGTCTAATTTTTCTATCAAGAATATATACACAAATAATAGGGTGAATATGTCAATCAAGCTTTCAAATATTCTTGTAGTGAGCATGGTATTCAACATCAACTTAGAGTTCCTTACACCACTTATTAAAATGACATAGTTAAGAGAAAAACATAAATTTACAAGAGATGGAAAATTGTGTGATTCAATCATGGAATATATGGATTCCATATTTTGAGTTCAAGCAGTCAATTGTGCCAATTACATTCAAAACCACGTGTCGCATAAGGCAGTGTGAAATATGACTCCTAAGGAGGCTTGGTCCTATGTCAAGATAGATGCATCTTCATTTTGAGTATTTGGTAGTGAGGCTTGAGCATTTATTCTAGATGGAAAATTAAAATCCATGGAGAGGAAAAGACAACAACTCGTATTTGTTGGCTACTATGAGGATGTTAAGGCTTATAGGTTATTTGATCCTATTTCCAAAGATGTCTTATTTAGGTTGAATGTTTAATTTGATGAGAGATATCCTTTGAATGGTTTCTCCATCACTAGTTTCTCCCTCATTACCTACTCATCCTTCATCTCTTAAATATTCCTTGTTTCTTGAGGATGAGGATGTTGTTCCAAATCTACCACCACCAATTATACAAACTTTTCTCCAATGGGCCCACATGACTCTTGATGCAATTAGATATTTTGTCAGTGATCCTTTATTATTTTGTCATACTTATTCACAAACATCAGGTGCTCTTTTGAGTCATGTCATTTTAGATGATCCTAAAAAAAATAGATTAAGTGGGAATCCCTAAGCGAGACAAAACTATGGTAGATGAGTATTCTTCTTTGATGAAGAACCATACTCAAGATCTTGCACTTCTTCCTAAGGGAAGAAAGTTTATTCAATGCATGTGGGTGTATCACATAAAAATTGCAATTGATAGTTTTATTAGTAGTGCAGGGTCTACCTTGTGGCTAAGTGATAGATCAAGGGTTGATATGAGAAAACACAATCTCACTGCTTTGAGTCCTTGTCTTGAGAACTCCTAAGGTGTTATTTCTTTCACCCTACAACCTATAGGTCCTCTACCTTTGAGGCACCCCTGGTTCACTTTAACAACCCTGCTATCTTTGCAAATTTTCTGCTACCAAGTGTTATTTGGTACTCTTTCTTCACATGCACCATCTAGCCCTTATTCCTCTAAAGACTAGTCAACCTTCCATTCTGCCCAACCTTGTTGCAGGGGCGTGTGGCACCTTCCAAGGCCTCCAAGGTCATATTTTCCAGGTGCTTCAACAAACACCAAACTTCAGTTCTCCATCGTTTTCCTAAAATCTCAGTTCTAGGTTCTTGGGTAGGGCTACAAGCCTCAAGCCCCTTGTAGCACTCACAACACAAAGGACAGGTTAGAGCTCTTCTCTCCCAACTGCTTGTGCCAAAATTTCTATTTACTCTCTGGCTCTTT
Source organism: Sequoia sempervirens (assembly GCA_007258455.2). Lineage (NCBI taxonomy): Eukaryota > Viridiplantae > Streptophyta > Pinopsida > Cupressales > Cupressaceae > Sequoia > Sequoia sempervirens. Next base: position 77,986 of record VDFB02082298.1, read on the forward strand.
TCCCAAGCTCTGACAGCTTCAACAAAAAGATGCTTTACATGCTCTTAAACCAATAAAATATTTATTCTATTCGTCTATTTACTGTTATGCCAACAAGAACAGGAAAAATAGATTGTTCACAGCAAAATCACTGCTTCTTGCTTATTTCCATCAAAACTGCCAGTGTCAAAAACTTCCAACCACCTCAAAATGTTGAGAGCTTTCTTTTACAACACGAGAAAATAGTTAGGTTTACTGTTTCGATCTCAAAAGCAATCAAAAGATGTGTGTTCGAAAACACACTGTGTTTTGCAATTTTTACCAAAACCTTAAGAATCAACAACACAACGATTCCCAACTTATTCAAATTTAAAACTAAGCTCCAAAAAGGTCCTTATACACAATATAAATGGTGCTAAAGACCATTCCTAACAAAACAAAATGATTTAAAAGAACACCTCAAAATTTGTGCTTGTATTCAGGCAGGTGCTCCTGCACCATTCTCCCCCTCTCGGCACAAAGACTAAGAATTGGAAAGAGGGATCATTTTCAGGTCAATTCCAAGCTTATTGAATTGATCTTCTTGTACCCATGTAGCCTCGGAGTCAGGCTTGCTCTTCCACTTGATAAGGTGCTCCATGTAGACCTTATTCCTTGTTGACTTTTTCACCCTGGACTCCAAGATCTGCTCTACCTCAAGCTACTCTTGATTGGGTAGGGGTACATTGCTGATGTCCTTGAAGACCTCATGACTGTTTTGAACCTCATCACTGACTGTGCCCTTATATCTGATCAAATCAGCAACATTGAACACCGGAGATATGCCCAAATCTAATGATAACTCCACCTTGTAAGCATTCTTGCCATACTTGGCCAACACCTTGCATGGTACTACTCTCTTCATTTGCAACTTGGTATGCCCTCAAGTCCTTTTCCACTCAGGGCTTTTAATTCCTTCAAGAAAGGCTCCTCCTCCAGAACAGGGTCAGGTTCAGGGACTTTGTCCTCCTCTGCAACCTCTTCTTCCTTTGGCACTATTCCTTCCAGCCTTGCATTGTTCAATGCCTTCTCCAATTGCTCAATTCTTTCCTTCAGGGACTTTTTGTCCTCTTCTTGCTCTTCAACCTTTTTGGATAACTGTGCATTTGTCACCATCTTGGGCGGTTCACTTGATTCAACTTCCTCTGACATATAAGCTGCTTTCCCAAATCTTTCACTGCTCTGATACCAATCTGATAGATCAAGGGTTGATATGAGAAAACACAATCTCACTGCTTTGAGTCCTTGTCTTGAGAACTCCTACGGTGTTATTTCTTTCACCCTACAACCTATAGGTCCTCTACCTTTGAGGCACCCCTGGTTCACTTTAACAACCCTGCTATCATTACAAATTTGCTACTACCAAGTGTTATTTGGTACTCTTTCTTCACATGCACCATCTAGCCCTTATTCCTCTAAAGACTAGTCAACCTTCCATTCTGCCCAACCTTGTTGCAGGGGTGTGTGGCACCTTCCAAGGCCTCCAAGGTCATCTTTTCCAGGTGCTTCAACAAACACCAAACTTCAGTTCTCCATCGTTTTCCTAAAATCTCAGTTCTAGGTTCTTGGGCAGGGCTACAAGCCTCAAGCCCCTTTTAGCCCTCACAACACAAAGGACAGGTTAGAACTCTTCTCTCCCAACTGCTTGTGCCAAACTTTCTATTTACTCTCTGGCTCTTTTCCCAAGCTCTGACAGCTTCTTTGGAATTTGGTACCTTTCCTGCCCGTACAGGGGTACAATCCAACCTTGGGGAATCTAGGGTTTCTTAAGGCTTTTCCTTAGTTTGTTCTATCTTTTCTAACCACAAATGCATTGAAGAGTCTCATTTTTTCTTCTCCACTCCTTCTCAGAGCTGCCTACATTCACAATACACATTAGATAATAATGTTGCCACACCCCTGCTGCGTTAGGGTTTTGCCCTCTTGACTGTCTTTCCTAGTCGGGCTTCCAAACTTGCCTAGGAGCAGTCTTCCAGCTTGCCTAAAGAAACTCTAATGACTACAATATGTACACCATATACAAGCCTAGAGTTTAGCATTGTTCCCTCTGCGTCCATACTGCCTAGCGCGATCAGAAATAACTCTGAAACTCCATTATTCTGGTTTTTACCAGTCCAAAACAGAACTAGAGAAAAGACAGATTTTTACAAAAAGCAGATAGCGATGGAAAGACTATTTAAAAAGACCAAAACAGAACTCCAAAAAGATGCTTTACATGCTCTTAAACCAATAAAATATTTATTCTATTCATCTATTTACTGTAACGCCAACAAGAACAGGAAAAATAGATTTTCACAGCAAAATCACTACTTCTTGCTTATTTCCATCAAAACTGCTAGTGTCAAAAACTTCCAACCACCTCAAAATGTCGAGAGATTTCTTTTACAACATGAGAAAATAGTTAGGTTTACTGTTTCGATCTCAAAAGTAATCAAAAGATGTGTGTTCAAAAACACACTGTGTTTTGCAATTTTTACCAAAACCTTAGGAATCAACAACACAACGATTCCCAACTTATTCAAATTTAAAACTATCCTCCAAAAAGGTCCTTATACACAATATAAATGGTGCTAAAGACCATTCCTAACAAAACAAAATGATTTAAAACAACACCTCAAAATTTGTGCTTGTATTCAGGCAGGTGCTCCTGCACCACTAAAGGGTTTTCATAGGTCAAAGGCATCAACTATTATGAGACTTTTTTGTAAGGAAGCTAAGGTAGAAAAACAACTTCCTACACTAAACTTGAGAAGAGGGTTATGCAAAAACTTTTCAGATCTAAATAGTTACTGAAACTTAAATAGAAATAAACATAAATAATATTCATACCACAAAATAGTGATTTACGTGGGGAAACCCTTTTTGGGAGAAAAACCTCACACTCCAAAAGTCACCCAATATATTATTCAGAAATCAACAATATTACAATATACTTGTAGAGCAAGATTTCTCATAAGAGTACCACCAACCAAAGGTTCAGAGGAAACTCAACCATTATAATACTCTTACACACAACCTCCATCTCATGCACCTAATATATAGGAGATACAATACATGAATCCATCAAACTGTATTACAAAACCATGAGCTAAAACCACCTAAAAAGTAGTGCCCATCCTTATCTCCAATAAAATATTCATATGATGTGTCTAAACACACACCACCACATGTAACTCCCCCTTTACAACTCATTTGTGTGTCCAACACGTTTTTACATCTCTCATTTTAGGAGACCCAACTTCTGAAGGCCATAACTTTTGATTTGGGTGTCTGATTGATGAACCATTTGAACTGTTAGAAAGCTTGTGAGGAGCTCTATCAAGTTATAGCTATTGTGCTAGTTATGACCACATTTAGGCCCAAAAAACACCTCTAAGGCCTTCAAAGTGGACTTTAAAACTTTGAAAAATAAAAACTTTGGTATCTTCAAATCCAGACATGATCTTGTGACAAAACTTTATGAGCATGCTTATTTAGCCAATCCAAAGCTTTAGGGAAAATTATACATTAATCGATGCTCAAATGTAAAATTACTATAAATAGTAACCTCATGTAGTTTCAAGGTTGAGACACTATTTTTCTAACACTTTTCTCCTATTACCAAGCTAGATTCCATTTATCTTGTACTTTCACTTGCTACATTATAGGGATGGTTAGTTTATCACATGAATGTGAAGAGTGTCTTTTTGCACAATGATCTTCGTAAGGAGATTTATATGGAGTAACCTCTGGTTTGGTGCAAGATTCTTTACTTGTCTCTCAACTCTTTCATTCATTATATGATCTCAAACAAGCCCCTTGGGCTTGGTATGAGAAGATGCATTGTTTCTTACTTTCTTTTAGTTTCACTCGATGGACCATTTTGATCCCACATTTTACACTTGTGGACAAATAGATGATCTTTTAATTTTGTGTTGTATTTGGATGATTGGATTCTTACAAGTAGTTCATCTTCCACAATCTAAAGTATATAGCATTGATGAAGCAATTTGATATGACAAATCTTGGACTTCTACATTACTTTCTTAGTTTCTAGGTTATTCATTCTTCACATGAGATTACTATTTTTCAATAGAAGTATGCTCTTTATTTGCTTCAAATATTTGGTATGCTTGATTGCAAGCCTCCCCCCACTTCATTCCATTTAGGTGTTGTATTATCTTCCAGTTGCTTCACTCCTACAATTGATGTTACATTGTATAAGTTGTTGGTTGGTAGCCTTTTATACTTGACACATTATCATCTTGATATTTATTTTGCAATTGGATTAGTCTCCCATTTCTCTCTAGATCTGCATGAGATTCATTAAAATTCCACCAAATATATTTTGATATATATTCAAGCCACATCATATTTTGGTATTCGCTATACATTACAAGAATCTTGGGTTGTCAACTTTGTTGATTCAAATTGGGCTAGTGATGTTGAAGATAAGAAATATACTTCTAGTCTTTGTATTCTACCTTGGTTTTGGCCCCATTGCATGCTCTTGCAAGAAGAAATCCACTATTGCATCATCATTTATAAAGGCAGATAATTGAGTAGTAGTTTCAACTTGCCAATAGGTTCTCTGGATTCAATAGTTGCTGGTCAAGTTTGGATTTCCTCATGATAGTCTCATAACTCTTTGGTGTGACAATTAGAGTGTCAAACATATTTATCATAACCCAATTAAGCATCAACAAACTAAACATATTGAGATCCACATACACTTCATATAAAGACTCATCTAGGATAGTTTTCTTAACATGGAACATTTTCCTATAGAGAAGCAATTTGCAAAAGTCTTTATTATGCCTTTGGCATTGACTCATTATCTTCAAATACAATCAATGCTTGGGGTGAAATAATTTTTCCTTCAATGGTCTTCTTGAGTCCTCCTTCCTTCACATTTTCCTTTTCATGTTTTTTTCTCTCTTTTTAGTAGGATATTCTTTACATAGGTTTTTTTCCTTTTCTTTATTTATGAGATTTTTTTTGTATATGGGTACCTCATCAAGCCTGGTTTCTAGGACCCATCTTTTTATTTTCTTGCATTATTTTGTACCTCCCTAAGTTTTACTTAGGGGGGTGTCAATATGAATGAGGTACTTTATCTAGCTAGTTGCACTTGAGGACCTATTCACACCTTGTCTCTTAATCTTACTTAAGTAATTCTCCTTTTTGTCTCATTTCATAGGATTTAGATGCATGGTCGATCTTAGTATGTCTTAGGGTTTTTATCATTGCCTATTTAGCAAGGTAATCTCATTGTATTATAATATACCATAATTCATTTGTCCTATGGTAATATATAAATTATTCATTGTAGCTCTCTCTATTAAAAGGTTTTCTGGCTTTGCTAATAGATTAATGTACCTATGTGTTCCTCCATTATTTTAATAGATTGTATATTAAAAAACTATACAAATACATTAGAGAGAGAATTGGTTAATGTGGATCTAATTAATTAGAAAAATATAGTTTGTTAGATTTTTACAATAGTATTGTTATTGTTATGCATTTGGTTTGTATTTTGGACCACAAAACATAATATAGATGAATAAATATAACTATCTAATTATATTTCTTAAAAGAGGACATAAAAATATAATTAACAAGTCATGGTAAATTTCATCATGATGTGTAGTAGATATTATATAAAAATTTAGTGGCTTTGAAAGGGTTATTGTATGGGATAAAATTTAATTTTAGTGAAAGATTCATCATCTTTATCAATTGTGTGAAATGTAATTAATTATTCGATTATAATTGATAGCATTTTTTATTGTGTACAAGGACATCTTTCCTTCTATAAAAAGGGAATAGAAAAAATAGATCTATGGGCAATGAGCATAGGAAATTTTAATTTAGATATGCTAAGTTGTCAATTTTGTGTTACTCCACACATATTATTTTAATTCAAGATTTTTGATTAATAAAGACAAGTTATGATAAGTTACATATACATCTCATTACTCACAATGAAAATATCACAATTGACTTAAATATTTTATAGTAACATTGAAGGTAGTGTTATGTAAGTCATTAAATTAAAGTAATTATAATCAGTTTTTATTTTATTAAAAATGTCTTTGCAGGGTTGTATTTATGCTTGTTAAGTCAAATAAATATAACATTGAATTGTTAGTCTCAATCTTGTAAAATCTTCACACTTATTATTTACTTATAATTTATAATTGATTTGGTGAGGTTGAGTTCATACTTATTTCACTTTGATTGGGAGTTTAAATTAACCTCTACATTTCAATAACCTAATATTTACTTATACCAAAATATATACATTTTATTAAATATAAAGCTAATTACAATGTTAAATATTTTTTAATAGTATATTTTTTATCATCACAAGATCAATGTGGACAACTATCAATATTACAATATGATATATAATAGCAGATGTGTTGTAAAGAGGTGCAGTTTGTTTGCCAATAAGGAATAAGGACATGCACCAATTGAAAATGTTATGATGTACTAAAAAGAATAATATTTTTTAATAAATTAAAATATTTCTAACCGTTGTAAAATGTTTTTGGCATGAAACAACTTTTCCTATATTTTTTGGATTTGAAAACTCAAAAAATCCTATCAACTAAATATTTTAATATCATATAAATCAGTGTATAACAAAGAAGGGAATCATATTGTTCAATTCCTTAATTCCATATTTAAACATACTGACAAGTCCTAGAATTTCCCTATTTTCCTTGTTTTAGTTTCATACTTTTTATCCTATTTCTGATAAGTTTCATTCTTAAAGACATTTTCATATATATTAAGCATTTAAAGAATTGAAGATGATATATTATATTGATAAATGATTGCGTGAATCTTTTAATATCTATATAATTTAATGTGGTTTTTTTTTGATTATAGTTATTAATGATGAAAGATGTCTTTGGAATAAACTAACCCCTACAGTGAAGGATTTATCAACCCGCAACAAAAGGATGTCTATTTGCCATAGTCAAAGAGGGTGATCACCTACAAAAGTATAGTTTTCCAAATACCAATGGTCAAAGAGGATAACATGATTTATTCATGGATCACTCCATCTTTTTACTTTATGTTATTATTAGATCATGGAGGAAAAAGATACTTGTACTAATAATGGTTATGGATCGCAATAATTTTTGCCTTGTTATGCACGTCTTTAGTTATAACCATCTTATTAAGCATGGAGAGTCCTATTATGATTCTAACACTCTTACCTCCACTAGCTTTTCATTACTGCTTAAAGTAAGGCCTAGTCCCCTTCCCATGTTTTTGGGAGAGTCAACAGTTGTTTATAGTTTATTTTCAATCCAAAAATAATCAAGCTCTCAAAGATCTTGTATATATCTGTTATCTCGTGAGAGGTTGAAGCTAGTTAGATATTTTATGTTAAATAGATTGGAATATAAGTATTGTTGATTAGATACTTTGTTCTAAATTTTTGTATGTTCGAACTACAATAAAGAAGGATACTTTTTTTTCGTGAATCTCTGAGTTAAGATTTGAAAAAGGATATTATGGGATTGCAACAACTCAAGCAAGGGTCACTTGAGGTACTGCAATACTCCTAGTAGTTTAGATTTTTAATTATAAATAGAATGAATTGTTGAATTGTATTTCCTAGTTACAGTTAATTAAATTGTTATTACATTAATTAAGATGCAACATAGCTAAGTTATTAAGTTTCTATTTTCATAATAGTAGTTACTTGTAGCAGTTATTATAGTTACAGACTGTAATTTTTATTTATCTTAATATGATTCTAGATAGGGTTATTTTCATTAAGTCTCTTTTAATTATTTTTTCTTCTATTACTTTTCTATGCACAATTGATTAGGACGCCTAGGATTCTTAGCTACATATATAGTGTCAACATCATCTCAAGATTACAATTACCTGGTTGACAATTTAAATGAAGCACCTCTAAGACAATGAATTGCTTAATAAGAGATCCAATGGTTCGTTGAGTTGTATTTATGCATTATCTACATTAATTGATTGAACATAGAGGGAGTCCTAAACATGAACTCATGCAAATGCGAATTTTTTTCTTAATTTATAAATTTTATGAGTTTAAGTATAAATAGTTATTAGATAAATATTAAGCATTATCAAATTTTTACTTACCCTCTTGTATTACTAGGAGAAAAGTCAAAAGAATTATATATCCACATAGAATAAGGGAAAATGTGTTTTTATTTTGAATTTTAATAACAAATATTTGATAAATTTAAATTTCCAAGTTTTTTTTTTTTTATTAGGCTGAATGTTGCTTTATTGGTGTCACAGTTTTTAATGTTTAAACCCTCCGGTACCATGGGACGGGGGAGACTAGAACTTGTGACCAGCAGAGCCGCAACGGAATTACTTAGCCAACCGAGCTAGGGCCCCTGCCCTAAATTTCCAAGTAGTTACAATCCATTTATATAATAGTTATTTGAGATTTTTTAGATATTTCTTACAAGTTCGTTAAAATTCAATAATAGCAAAGATGAAAGAAATGATTGAAGATTAATAATAGATAAAACATTGACATTACAAAGATAAGTATCAGTCAAGGAGATTACAAGAGGATGAAACATCTAGTAAGTACATCAAGAACCTACCAAATAAAATGAAACATGTGTTACCCTAATTAAAATTACAAATATCATATTATAATGTTAAGAAGATATGAAAATTTAAATTTTAGGTGTTTATTCTACTATAGATGTTCTTTGTATGGAGTATGTGTGTGGTGAGCAACAAGCAATATATAGGTAGCAATACCCACACTATAGTTATAATTCCACCACCATCCCATCCAACATACCTTTTATATCAATAATGATACCCCAAAACAAAGGTAGAGTCACCCCCTTGTAAGTTGCAAGCTCTTATATAAATATCTAGTTTTTCTAGTTTATGTTGGAGTAGGCAAAATTTGCTTGCAAACTCAAAAAAATCCATATGCAAATTGGGAAACCATGTTGGAGCAGCCAAGCTCTACTTTTAAACTCAAAAACATCCATAAATGAGAAATATGCAAAATGAGAAAATATCATAAGCATGTGATGTGTTGTAAAATGTACAAATGAACCTCACTTATAAAGGTAAGGATGAAGAGGTGAGAAGGTAGGATTCAAAATATGACTACTCCTCCAAGTATGAAACAAGTGTAGGACTCTATGGACAAGTGTTGGGACACTTGGTGATTCTACATGAGGTGAGAAAAAGTGTAGATAACCTCTAAGTGAGCTGAAGTATAGTGTGAATAGGACTCTACTAAGTAGGCTAAAATCTAACTATTTTGATAATACCTCTTTTCACACTAACACCCCCCTTAAGTGATACTTAGGGAGTAAGATGTACATTGAAAATATGAGTCCCAACAACAAGTCTTGATAAGGTACTCATGTACAATAATGATCTGTCACAAATAAAGAAGAAGGATATAACCCAATGGGGTAAAACTCCTCTCTAAAAGAGAGAAAGAGAAGGATAAGACCTCTTGAAAAAGTTATCCCATTAATATAGGAACATGATGATGAAATCCTAAAGCATGTCAAATTTGTAAACTCTACCAAAGATAAATTGGTATCTATTGGAATCAACAAACCTCCAAAAAATGTAGATCAAGATAAGAGACACAAAGCATTGCATGAGTGAACATATAGAACACTACTCGACCATGAATATATAGATGGCACAAAGGTAAACATACTCTATGAAGTTAAAGATACCAATATTACTATGATTCTGGAGTATGATCAACAAAAGCATGTGACATGTAGTACACTACTAAAATGTTCATCATGGTGCTCTACATAAGTACTAGAATCTCACAAAATATGATCCATTGAAATAATCCCCACATAGGAGAGATAAAAAGAGTAAGTTTGTATGACCCCCCAAAAATTTGTGAAGTCCATTTAGCTCCACTAAGGTTCCTCCATTGCTCCATTGAAACCAAGGAAGAATTAGAAAAACATTGTGATAATTCCCCCTTTCATGTTGACGAGGAAGTGGTATTGGCAGACTAGTTAAAATCGAGCACAAAAGTGTTCACAAGAATGTAGACCCAACATCAGGTCCAAAAAGATGTATAAGAAACTAAAAAAGGGTGTACATCAAGGCACACACACATGAGGTGAGAATCATGAGGATCCATTGTTGTGATGAAAAAATAAGGTACTACACAACCCCCCATTACACTTTATAATTTAGTGTAATTATAAAATTATCTCCCTAAGGAACACACATTCAGTTATTGTGGCACTTTATATGAGTGCATTACAAATTCATTTGTAGTTTTGAGTTATAACAAGTTTATTTCATGAGGTGGAAAATGAATACATATATCAATTATTCCTTTCAAACCTCAAGAAAATGACAAAAATAGAAAATAAAAACCCCCATTATTCAAAGAATTTTCCCCTAAAATGATATAGTGATATGCCACTTTATTTTAGTGCATTATAGATTCCACAAAGTGGATTTGATGTATAAAACCTCGAAAGAGGTATACCCAAAATTTAAAATACTAAATTCATGCAAATTTAACATCACCACTATGTAGAGCTCAAAAAATCACCCAGGTTCAAAAAAGGGATACAAAAAGGAGTCTGCATGAGCCCAAACAAGCCCTTTGAAATTCCAAAAATGGGAACTATGTAGGGTGTCTTTTGAGAATCTAGTTTTTTTTAAATTCATACATCATACTACAAAAACAATCATAACATTGGATAGAGGATAAAAAAAATATGTAAAATGAAAAAAATCACTCAAAAAGACATCCATATGCTTGAGAATAAGGATCTTGAAATTGAGCCAAAATTGAAACAAGCCAATAGTGAAGGGGAAAACTTGAGGTTGAAAAATGATGATGCCATGCTAATGTCATGATGACATCAATAATAGAATATTCCAAAATTCTATCAAAATATTCCTCATGACTAGAATAATCCAAAACCACTTTTTTTTTTCAAAAACTGCTCAAAAAGTCAAAAACCACCCTTTGAATGTTGGAAATAGCTAATCTTGGGCATAGGTGGTTTTGAATGCATAGTGCTAACATCAACAAGGTATTGCATAGGCTGACTATTGACTTCATCACTATGCAGTATTATACCCTACAAAAAACAAAAAATATATTAAAAAAAATGTTGCATAGAGGTTGAGACAACATGCATATCAAGACAAATGCACAAGAATCAAGGCAAATAGGTCAAGGAAGCTTGCTGACGTAATACAGTGTTGTGACTGTATGACCATATGAATCCATATGTTCCTTCATATGGCCATCCATGGATGGGCCTTTAAACCTCCAAAAAATTTCTATTGCCAAAAAACAAGTGTATAAAAATTCATCTCTTGGCCCTTCTGAGCATAATCATGACGTCTATTTTTCTCCAGGAGGTATCATTTGAGATTTGATATCCAAGACCCTCAAAAATTCATGAGAGAAAGGGATTGGAGTTGCAAGCTTGCTCTAATACCTTGTTGGAGTAGCCAAGATGTGCTTGCAAACTTAAAACAATCAACAAATGAGCATTATGCAAAATGAGAAAATATCATAAATGTGATGTGTTGTAAAATGTACAAACAAACCTTGCTTGTAAAGGCAAGGATGAAGAGGTGAGAAGGTAGGAGTCAAAATCTAACTATCCCTCCAAGTATGAAACATGTGTGTAGACAAGTGTTCAAACACTTGGTGAGACAAAATTCTAGATAACCTCTAAGTGAGCTTAAGTGTAGTGCGAATAGGACTCTACTAAGTAGGCTAAAAGCTAACTAGTTTGATAATACCTCTTTTCACACTAACAATTTAAACTTAATTAAATTTTTGCATGCTTGTAGATAAGAGTGATACATTTCAATTTATCTAATATACATTCTAAAATAATTGATGAAATGGATAAATATATGCTTTTATAAACCATACATTGTATTTTTATTATGAAATTATTTTTATTTTAAGCATTCTCCATGTTTTAACGTAATTAAATAAATGGATGCATATTATACATTGGTGTGTACTCTACCTTTATGTTATTAATTAAATTCTTCCTCATGATTTTTTTGGGGTAATGGAAAATTTCATCTTGTATTTGAAATCAGCAATATGCTTTCCTACTCAAAAGTCTCTCAATTAAAAATTATGACAAGAGATGTCTTACCACTAAAATATCATTCCCAAAATGAATATTAGTAATTTTAACATGTGGAGGCCTAAAAGCATTATTTAGTGTACTTAGCTCATTGAAGATCTTTGCTTTGGCTTAAACTAGTTCTAATAGTGTATTGATTTAAGCTTCATTTACTCCTCTATTGAGTCATTTATCAAGCACTTTGTCTAACTCATCTATTAATAAATTTGTCCTTTCGACTAGAGATATAAGAACTAAGAAACATGCATCAATGAAAATGTATGCAAAATAAAACTTCATTATATTTATAAAATATATTTTCAAAATTATTAGTTTTTGGTATTAATGTCCATTTCAAATCCCTCTTCCTAGAGAATGGAAATTCAAACATCCAAGAAGCCTCCTTTTCATATGACCTCACTAAAGTAAAGGGGTGGCTAGTTGTGGTGTACATCTCTTGAAGATAAAAGTTTTCACCATGTCATTTGCACCAAGAGACTCACATGAATCCCAAGTGTAATTTCCTTGGAATGAGGTGTGCCTACTATTATTAACATCATAAATATTGAATGACTTCCTTTTCCTTCCAACGCCTTTGACATGTCTTAATGTTCACATTGTTTAATTCCTTATCATATAAATGGTGGGGACCTATACAGTGTTAAAATTTTTTGTTAATATTTATATTTTGATTACAAAAGGGTCATAAGTTAACTGTTTTGATTAATATTCTAATTTTCTTGGCATTTTTGTTTGTAAATTAATGTTTTTTATTATATAAGCAAGGAAAGGGCCCTAATCTCATCAGATACAAAAAGAGCTAAAGCAACAAAAATGTGATAGGTTGGGAAACAACACCAGCCGCACCAAAAAAAACATCTAGACTACATACTATTAAGCAACCTTAGGAGGCACACAGACCATAATGATTAACTAGTATTTGCATCCATAGGATCAATATAAGTATAATCAAAAACATTATAAGCATACCACAAACTAACACAAAAAGTGGCATGCAGGCCAGAGAAGAGAATAACCATAAACAAACTATTCCCAAATCTTAACATAGCTATCAAAAAATAACAGTTCGATAATATCAACCAGAGATACCAGAGTTTTAAGATAGTCATAAAACTAGGGGAACCCAGAGCCAAATATCAAAAAATTGAGCAATATGACAAAAGCCATTATTTGGCATTAGCTATCAACTCCCAGTTGTCTCCAATCCAAGAGACAAATTCCCTCCAATCAGGGGTAGCTTCATTTGACAGGTCCTTCATGTCTTCATGCTTCCCGACCTTCTTCAACTACTTTTTGATCTTGGTTTGACCAGACACTGCTCTGACCATGGCTTTGCACATCAACCCATCAATGACCTTCATAAGGGTAATGATAGCTTTTTCCATGTCCTCAAAATGTACCTGCAAGAAAGTGATTCTACTTTTCAAAAATTCAATGTTAGTGTCTCCAAAAAGAGTAGCTCTAGGGGCATTGTCAACCTCTTCCCAAACATCCCCCAACCACCTCAAGATCCTTGTCCCCACCCACTTCTTTCTCCTCCTTATATTCCTCCTCCTCTAGTTCTTCTTCATCCATCTCATAATCAAAGTCTTCACAATCCATTCCTTCACTATCCTCTTCCATTTTGGGTTCAAATTCTTCCACAATAAGTTGTTCCTCTTCCTCTTCCTCTTTCTCAATTTCCTTCTTTTTACCTTTATCTTTTTTATCAGAGGAAGCAACCTTAGACAATCTCACCAATCTTCGACCACCATGCAACATGCCCACCTGCCCCTCATCCATCTCTTCCTTTTGAAGACCTTTAGAGTCTTCTGTAATGGTGATGACATTACTTTGCTTTGGGTTTTTCTGATCTTTGTTCAATTTCTTAACTTTAGGGGGTTCCAAAAGTAGTGGGGAGTATTTCCTTTTCTCCAAAGTGACTTTGAGTAGTTCCAGCTCAAGAGAATTTTCAATAGAGGCTAGCTTAGATTTATAGGTGGAGGATTTGGAATGGGGGGAAGACAAAAGGGTAGCATTTGAGGGGCTACCCTCTAGAGGTTCAATTCGAGGAGCAGGGGGCCTAGTGTTAGGCACAGGGTTGGGATTCTCAACAACCAGGGGATAACAACCTCCTCATCATCATTTCTAGGGGGTTATCTTTTCTAACAATCAAGGAGTTACCATGTGGATTATTAGCAAGGAAAAACTTATACAAAGCCATCATTAGCCCTTGGTGCAAAGGTGGCGAAGCCCCGTTCTTAATGTTCTGCTACAAGGAAGAAAGCAAATAAAAGGGCATATTTTATCATTGTGATGACTATGATTCAGAATGGGGAAATGATAGGCGTGAACAATCATATACCTACCTTATAAGGTAAAGTAACACATAACAAACATACTGACTAGGGCAAATGGTGGAGGAAGGTCAAGTCGAGCATAACCATTTTGAAACCTTGTTAGCACCTCACCTTCATGCAAGAATTTCTCCACAAACCCTTGATAATCGACACCACTTTTTTCACCAGCTTTCTACCTTCATTAGTCAAACTAGTTTCTTCATCTATTAACTGATTCATCACTTCAAATTTCACCGCACCAATAGTAACATGACCCTCCTTCCATGAGGTAGTGAACTTTGAGGTCAAATTCTCATTATAACCATGCATTGCTTCAAAGAAAGAAGCCATACCAACCCCTCTAAATATTCTTTGAAGATCATAATTTTGTTTG
>VDFB02082300.1:0-77785 GCA_007258455.2 Sequoia sempervirens
TGCATCGCCGATAAAGATGTCTGATTAAGAAGTTTGTCTAAGCTAGCTATCCTTTTCTTTTCTTTTCTCAGTTTTTGGGATGTAAGTTTTTAGATGGTACCTCACAGTGATGTGATCAATCAATTGGGTTTGTTTCCAAGTTGTTGTTCCTAGGATCTGATCACATTTGGGTTTCTATCTTTGCTAAAATATCTAGAGTCCATATTAATGTAGTAGCTGAAGTGTTAATGCAAAGATCTTTTGCAGCCTAACCAAGGGTCTATGATCAAATCATGTGCTATCAACTTTCAACACCTAATAGTAGTTACTTTTGGGTGGGTGTTATTTTATTTCTTTGGCGGCTATATAAGGAGGGTGATGACACAAAAAGAAAAAGTATTTTTTCAGGAGGAACTATTTTCTTTGTTAAAAGAAGTGTTTCTTTTTAGTTTTTCTTAAGGTTTTAAGAACTATTTTTCAAAAGAAAGTTATAGAAATACTTTATTCTAGCATATTATATCTATAAAGGTTTAAACTATTGTTAGATTAGTATCTGACCTTTTTTTCTAAGTTTAGTTTTAATTAAAGCAAAAACTATTGAGGGGAATTTATTGAGATTATGCATGCATGGCCACTTTCAAGCTTTCTTTCTTTATATTTTCATTTTGAATGAAACATTGTGTCTTGCAAGCTATATTTTGGTAGTTTAAATAGTGTATTTCAATGCTTTATGCTTATGTGATGGAATAGTAGTTTACGAGAATCAGACTGTCATTGGACTTTTTCTGTTTTCCTTAAAGTCGTTATTCTGTTATGCTATGTTGTATTAGGAGATAGAGTTCTTGTAATTTTTGGAATATTGTTCTTTTACTCTAAGGAATCTTTATGTTTGATCAGACCTCAATGAATACTACCTGTGGAAAGATCTAAAAGTTTGCACTGTGCTTGAAGTTAGCTTTTGTTGTTTGTTCTCTTTCCAACAATGAGGGGTTGTGACATTCTGTGTCCTTTATATCAATCATAGGAATAAATTTGGATTGAAATATTGTAAAAGCTTTCACGCATTTCCTTTTATGTTTTATATTTACATTTCCTTTCTCCCTTATCTCAAAATACCAAAAGGAGAGCTAGCTTTCTATAAAAAAACCTGGAGGTATTCAGTGAGATGCAATTTGTCACCCACTCGTTGAATTACCCATAAGATTGTCAGAGAACAACTTTGTAGAGGTCAACTGGGCTTTGATCACCACCTATTTTTTGAAAATACATTAGCTGAAGAACCAGAGATGAGACATCATCTCCAGTATCAATAGATCGTATCACATGTGTTGTTAAGGCTGGACGTACATTTGAATCCTACAATGTAGTTTTACTTAGCCAAGCCAAAGCAATAAGATGTTCAAGGCTACGACACAACTCTAGAAGCAAAAGCAAGGGAAAGAGGCAGCACAAAATGAATCAATTATTGGTATCCAATATGTAGAGACATAGATAGTTATTCATGGTAATAGGATGAAAGCAACTTCAAAATTGCATACAATAAATGAATATGAAAGGAGGGAAAGATTGAGAAAGAAACAAACAAGATTATATTTTTCACTGAATATAAACAAGGAAGCACATATCAATGTTGACAAATTTGAAAATTGCAACCCTTTTTTTTCTAACACATAGGCTACTCCCAAATGGCTAGCAAATCAAAAGGAAAAGGAAATATAAAGAGCTCGAATATAAATTTATTAAACTATATATTACAAGGAATATTAATTCAAACAAAGCATATTCATAGTTCCTTGGATGCACATGGTAGAGATTCAATATAATTCTCAACAGCAAAAAGGAAACAAGGAACGAACTTGCGAGACTGGTGCCTGAGGATTTTTCAGTAGCCTAGGGAGAGCTAGAGTCCACCGAAATTGTTGGGGCTGATCTTTAAAAAGCTGATAGATGTAACACTGATGGCTGACTACAAGCTCTATGTCACAACAACACGAGGGCCAAATGTTATATTAAAGAAACAAAGACTGACAAGAACCCCAGCCAAAACAAATACAATAAATATAAAACACAAATAAAATGACACCCATCAACATCTTCAAAACACAACATTATCTCTCAATTTTTTTGTACACACATTAACAATATGAGGGAAAAGAAATAATAAAAAAAAGGGTTCAATGATTCATATAACACTTAATATATAGTTTATCATTCCAAATTTTTTGTTTCAATTTTTTTATGTTTCAATTTTTTTGTAGAGACATTAACAATACGAGGAAAAATAAATAATTGAAAAAAGGCTTCAATGTTCCATATAGCACTTAATATATAGCTTATCATTCCAAGAATTCCTTGTTGAGGCTCAAACAAATAACTACTTTCCCAAAGAATAAACATGGGGAAGAGTATGTATGTATGTTGTTTACATCTACTTTGACATACACACATATCTACACATAGGAAAATTTAATATTGTTTCATTTATGGCTTTCGTTCTTTGGCGATGGTTGCGATGTGATAAAATAGTCTATGTTGTTTTCCATAGGACATTGTTAATTGTTATTCTCAAGCTTTAACTATATTATTTTATTTTCAATACGCAATAAAATAGTAAATGTTATAGAGTTTATGTTGTTATCCATAAGGCATTATTGACTATTGTTTGTTGGAAGTGGATTCACTCTAAGAGTGGGGGGGGGTGAATCAGAGTGATACAAATTTTAACTCTTAAAGCACAAGTTAAACTTTTTACCTTTAACTCAATGCAACTTTGTTTATGCGAGTACAACTTGAGACTTAACATTTAACACATCTTAAAAAAATCATATGATATGTTCAATTAAGCTTTATGAACAATCTTGTTATGCTTTTCAAAATAGAACTTAAAGACTCCACAAAATATAACATTGCTTTAATTTTGACATACTTTTAAACATTCACATATGGAGTATAAAATGCAGATTTCAATTTGCTTTATGAAGTACTTTTAATGATCAGATTTGCACAATTTACTTTGTATTATAGACTTGAACAAATTGACATTAATCTTTTGAACAACTCAATGTATCAGAGCATTGACCAACTGAATGAGCACATTAACATGAAAATAAATGAGAGAAAAGAACACATCACATAACAAAAAGATTTCCTGAGTGGAAAAACCCTCTTGGGGTATTAAAAACCACTCGCAAACTGATCTTTTTTATTCATTCAAAAGAGCCCCAACTCTGTTAAAAAGTGGAGCACCAACTCCAATAAATTTTTTGAAGGACCAACTTCATCAAAAACTCAAGGTAATGCAACCTATTAGAACCTTATAACTATACTGACTATCTGTAGTTACAAAATTACAATAGGATACAAAAATGATTTTGAAATAATCTCCCATAGATGAAAATTCCAATTTACAGATTGATATTACAATGAACCATACTCTGTTCAGACTATTTCATCTAATCACAGTGTCATATGATTTTTCCAACAATTTATACAATGATTTACAAATAGTTATTCGTTCCAAAACCTGTATCCAATAACCAAGGTTTTTATGAACAATGTTGTTTTTAATCATGATACCCATCAAGGGTTTTTAAGTATAACCACAAAAAAACAACAATATGTCAATGAATATCACTGGAGTAATGAACCCCTTTAGTGAAATCTCAGGTTAATCACAACTATAATGTATTTTGAAAAATAACTAGAAATGAAACTAAAATACTTTCATTTTTTTACTGCATAAAAAGAATGGAAGAAACTTTCATTATTTTCTGCTCACTATGTCTTTCTTTTTAACTTTTTCACCTTCAAAAAAATGAGGAGAAAAATTGTACAAAAGTTACCTTTCATGGTATTTTTATAACTACATACAAAGACCCACCAAAACTCTATTTCCAGCTCCCAAGAAGACCACCAACTGAATCTCCTACTTATACTGTCTAATATACCTCGAATTTGAGCTAAAGAATCCACTCAAACTCACACAATAAACTATCACTATAAGTGCTATGATGGCTAGGGTATGTTCTTCAAAAAAATGAAGAAAAAATCATTTGTTTACTCTAATCTCTCTTGCACATTTGAGCTCATAATGAAAACCAATAAATATTTGAAGACCACAAATGAAAGCATAATGATTTTGAAATCCAAGACCACGACAATATAATGATGTCATCAAGTGTCAAATCACTGCCCATGTATGTTGTCAAGTAAACCATCAAATGTCAATAAGTCAACAACAAAATAATGACATGAGCCCGAAACCTACTAATAATATCATCGATGTCACCATTCTTTAAAGTATAACATTTATGAGCCCAAAAAATATGATGTCGGCCTAAGTGCTATATGAAATGCACTTTGAGAACAATAAAATGTTGCCATGCAAAGTCAATGAACCTGATTATGAATCAAAGTGCCAATAAACATATCAAATCCCTAAAATAATTCGATGTCACCTTGCATATAAGCCTGAGTTTTAATATCAATCAAGTGCATAGAATAGCTAACAAAAATAATGAAGTAAAATGGCATCCATGTCATTTTAAATTTCGTTCTTCACAAGGTCGAAAGCCTTTTATCAACATGGTCAAAGACATATGCTTTCAAAAATTGAAGATTCCAATTCAAATATTACTTTATTCAAAGTCATTTACCAAAGCAAGTTAACCAAAATAATGCCCAAAACAATATTATAACATTGCCATAAATATTACCTTCAAGCCATGGAGGTGACTTTTACAAAGTCACATGAAATCAAGACTATGGTAAACAATGATCACCTTTAGAAGCTGATTATGAAATCAAGCCAACCTGAAACATATGAACTGGATGAAGACTTCATATATACCAATCACTGTGTCCTAGCTAGTGACACAATGATAATATGAAAGAACCATGAAGATAGGAAATGAAAAAACCATCTGACGAAAACATAATAACCTCATATACCAATATTACCAAATGAAATACCAAACTCAAGTGACAAAGAGAGCATTAATATAATTCCAATCCAATGTGCCATGTATCAAATAATGTATCATAACCGTTGACACCAAAGAATTGTGTGACAGCCATGAAGATCATCAATAGAATGCCATGAAGGGATAATCAAACAAATCTTGTCAATGATGCCATGATCAACCTGATAATGAGAAATTGAAATAATATACTTGATGTGCAATAAAGAAGGGCGAACCTGTAAAAAATGAAACCAACTATTCCATGATCAACCATATAAATGATATCACCTGAAAGCCAATGCCATAACTCAATGCCTGTATGTGCAAGGAATGTCCAAATGAAACCAACTATGTATGCCATGTAACCAATACCAATCACCAACATACCAAGCCAAGCCTATGATCTCTGAAGCATGATAGGAAACAACCATTAATCTAAACCTGTACTGTAAATACCAAAGCACCATTTTTTTCTTTTTCATAAGGAAAAAGTACTGAAAGGTGAGAACAACAATCTCACCCTTTGTCCTTGATGGAAAAACACAAATCTCTCTCCCCCTTTTTTCATCAAGACAAAGGGTAGAAAAAAAATGTGTAATGCCTCAAGTAGATATATATATCCATATATATATAACATATGAACATGTTGATATCATAACAAGAATAATAATATGTCCTTTCCAAGAATCGCAATCCATATCATCAAGACCAAAGCAAAGGAAACATAATATTATAATGCAACAAACCCAATTGTCAAATGATACCTGAAGATTGAAGACCTGTTACCTTGGCACTTTTCTTTATCATCAAGGATTGAAGACCAGATACTTGAACATACTACCTTCTATCTCATGTTAAACTCCATCCTCCATTGTCTCCTCACAAGGATAAAATTTCTTTGATTAGCACTGATACATTGAGCCATAGTTTCAAAGTAGTAAGCCTTGTTAATGGTTAGCAACCATCACAAACTGACATTTTGCAAGGAATAGAAACACAACTATCTAATTGAAACACTATCAAGAAAATTTGAGATGCTTTGCAACAAGATGCTTTCAAGTCAAACCATTATTTCCAAAACCCAAGCATCCAAAATAAGCTCATTTAAAAAACAATGCACTGTTACAAGAAAAACTTCCACTAGACCAAGCAGGATAGATAACCACTATGAAAAGCATATAAAGTAGTTCACTATCCAAAATATGTCACTGTGTAGAAAGCAACATGAACCAATAGCATATAATGATTTAGAGCACCAAAAATGGACAAACAAGATACCAAAGCAAACCAATGGATCACAGAAATACATTGTACCAATGCTCATTGCATGAACTTATCAACTTTAAACACATTGTTACCAGCATGAATAACTATGTACCAAGGCATCAAATATGACAACAACAAAGGTATTCTGAACTTCTCCCCCAAACAATATTTTCATTGGAAAATTCTTTCAAGCACAGTGCTATCATACAAACATGATACTATCACAATGTCACAAGCACTTGCATAAGAAAATCTCAAGATATTCTTACCAATATAATGTATTTGAGTTAATTTCCATAACTCTTCATAACTGCTACAAAGTATTGAGTTTCTGAAAGATCTTATCATTTATTGTTCATTGTGTTATTGCTTTCACTTTCTAATTGGTTTAAGCAATTTTCCTTGTCCTTCTATTGCACAACACAAAGTTGAACCTTCTTTGTCGACATAAGCCATCACAGTATGTTCGGAACAAAGGTAGATTTAACCAAAATGCAACTTCCTATAAAGATCTCAAATATGCATGACCTCATATGACATTTTCAACTCTTTAATGATTAAATCAGGATACACTAATACCAATATTAATGAATGATTTCAAGAAATCAAAGATAAGCAACTCAAACATGTCTTGTATGTAGACACCCTGTACCTTATGAATTGAGTCATCAGAGCATCAAACTCACCAAATGATTGTCACTATACTTCAAACTTGAATTTCTTAACAACTTGTAAAAGCTGATCTATAATGTACAACATAATAATCATGATTATATCCAAGGTTGTCAATATTTGAGAACTCATAAACCTCCAATATCATAAGCAAACCTTCATAATCAATTCAATCAGAATTATCATACTAAAATATTAACATGTACAAACTCTTACTTTACTTCTTAAACCACCAAGAAAATGCATGTTGTCATATCTCATAGGGGTAAAATGTTTTATCATAATAGACTCCCCCTAAATATTTGCTTCTTCTCAATACTTGGATGATATCATATGTGCAAGTAATGCACAAGGAGTTTTCACACATTCATCTTTATTGTTCTTCTTGTCATCTTGATTAATCTTTCTTCTCCACACTATTATAGGATTTGTCTTCTCCTTACTCAAGGTATTCTTTTCCTTTGGTTTGAACATGTAGTCCCTAGAAGGATATATAGTACTTTTCTTACACCATTTTGCTTTGTGACCAAACCCTTTACACCTATAACATATAATGATGTTTTCTAGACCAAAGAGAGGATAATTTCTTCTAAACATGTTGTATGAACCTTTCTTAAAATTCTTCACATGATTATGAATTTTATTTACCCAAGAATTTCTTGTACAATTTCTTGCTCTATGTCCATAAGCATTACAACAATAGAAATAGCCATGAAATTGAGAGTGATTATACCTAATAAATGGAGATCTTGATGGTCTTTTTGTCCTTTCATCAAACAACTTATCTTCTTTCTGAGCAACAACAATATGGTAATCAAGATCAACCTTTATTCTTTGTGTTTGCTTGGCTGTAAACTTCTTTCCATCTACAATAGCAAACACTGTCTCATGTTTAGATTTTTCTACAGAGCTTTTTCCAACCTCATATCCCACACCTAAAGGATCCTTAGAATTCTTTTTTTTCCAATCATCTTATTCAGTAGATTCGTACTATGATCAAATTTTTGACTTTTATCTAATTGAGACTTGATACTTTCAAGCTCTTTTCTTAAAGAAACTACTTCTCCTTCAAATTTTAGAAATTCAATCTTTCTAACCTCCAAATCAGATCTTACAACATCTACTATCCTTTTACATTCTTCAATTTCAATTTTCTAACTAATAATCATATCATTTTTACGAGTTAGTTCTTTTAACAAGGAATCATTATCTGAACATTTTCTAAAAGAAGCAATCTCATTTTCTAGTTTAGTACACAACTCATCCTTGTCTTTTAACTTGGATTCCAATCCTTCTTCATTATTTTTCTTATCAACCATCTGGGCTTTCAGAAATTCAATAATCTTTTTATCACCATTACGATATTGTATTACAGTTTTATTAACAATGACACTTTCTTGTAGGCATACCTTAAGATCCTAATTTTATTTTCTAAGTCTTTTAAGTTCATCTAAGGCAACAAGTAGTTCTTCCTCCAAATCAACCTCTAATTCATCACCTTCATATTATTTTTCACTTACCAAGTGAATTTATTCTTCTCCAACTATAGGATGACATTTAGGACTAACTGGCAGAGGTATTGCTTAAGACAAAACTTCACTAGGCTTTACACTAGTGTTTTTCTTCTGACTTATGTTTCTTTTGCAGTTACCCATAGTTCTCCTCTTATCAAGAACTTGGTTGAAATTGATTTGGTTAGGTTTATGCAAGGATCTTCTTACACCACATTCATCAAAATCAAATATGTTTTCACAAAACATATAGACTGGCTGCAAACAGAAATACCTTCTTGAACTTGTGACATATTGAATTCCAAGACCAAAATCAAACCTAGGTAAGAAACCTAATGTAGGACCCTACGCTCTAATACCACTTTTTGGAAGTGGATTCACTTTGAGAGGGGGGGGGTGAATTAGAGTGATACAAATTTTAACTCTTTAAAAGGCACAAGTCAAACTTTTGACCTTTAACTCAATGCAACTTTGTTTATGCAAGTGCAACTTGAGACTTGACTTAAAATTTAACAAATATTAAAAACATCATATGATATGTTCAATTAAGCTTTATGAACAATCTTGTTATTATTTTCAAAACAAAACTTAAAGACTCCACAAATTATAACATTGCTTTACTTTTGACATACTTTTAAACATTCACATATGGAGTATAAAATGAAGATTTCAATTTTATTTATGAAGTACTTTTAATGATTAGATTTGCACAATTTACTTTGTATTATAGACTTGAAAAAATTGATAGTAATCTTTTGAACAAACCTAATGTATCAGAGCATTGACCAACTGAATGAGAGACAAAATCAAATCACATAACATAGATTTCCTAAGTGGAAAAACCCTCTTGGAGTATAAAAAACCACTCGCAAATTGATCTTTTTATTCATTCAAAAGAGCACCAAATCTATTAAAATGTGGTGCACCAACTCCATTACAATGTGAAGCACCAAGTCCAATAACTTTTCTTAAGCACCAACTTCATCAAAAACTCAAGGTATTGCAACCTATTAGAACCTTATAACTGCAATGACTATCTGTAGTTACAAAATTACAATAGGATACAAAAATGATTTTGCAATAATCTCCTAGAGATGAAAACAATATGAGCCCACTTTTCCTCTTTACAAAATGATATTACAATGAACCATACTCTGTTCAGACTATTTCATCTCATCACAGTGTCATATGATTTTCCCAAAAATTTATACAATGATTTACAAATACTTATTCCTTCCAAAACCCATATCCAATAACCTGGGTTTTTATGAACAATGATGTTTTTAATCATGATACCCATCAAGGGTTTTTAAGTATAACCACAAAAAAACATGTCAATGAATATCACTAGAGTAATGAACCCCTTGAGTGTAATCTCAGGTTAATCACAACTGTACTGTATTTTGAAAAATAACCAGAAATGAAAGTAAAATACTTTCATTTTTTACTGCATAAAAAGAATGGAAGAAACTTTCATTATTTTATGCTCACTATGTCTTTCTTTTTAAATTTTTCACCTTTGGAAAAGTGAGGAGAAAAATTGTACAGAAGTTACCTTTCATGGTAGTTTTATAACTGCATACAAAAACCCACCAAAACTCTGTTTCCAGCATGCAAGAAGACCACCAATTGAATCTCCTACTCATACTATCCAATATACCTCGAATTTGTGCTGAAGAATCCACTCAAACTCACACAATAAACTTTCACTGTAAGTTCTATGGTGGCTAGGGTTTGTTCTTCAACAAAATGAAGACAAAATCATTTGTTTACTCTAATATATTTTGCACATTCGAGCTCATAATGAAAACCAATAAATTTTTGAAGCCCATAAATGAAAACATAATGATTTTGAAATCCAAGACCATGATAGTATAATGATTTCATCAAGTGCCAAATCACTACCCACGTATGTTGTCAAGTAAACCATCAAATATCAATAAGTCGACAACAAAATAATGACATGAGCCCAAAACCTACTAATAATATCATTGATGTCACCATTTTTTAAAGTATAACATTTATGAGCCTGAAAAATATGATGTTAGCCTAAGTGCTATATGAAATGCACTTTGAGAATAATTAAATTTTTCCATACAAAGTCAATGAACCCGATTATGAATCAAAGTGCCAATAAACATATCAAATCCCTAAAATAAGTCGATGTCACCTTGCATATAAGCTCGAGTTTTAATATCAATAAAGTGCATATAATAGCTGACAAAAATAATGAAGTAAAATGAAATCCATGTCATTTTAAATTTCCCTCTTCACAAGGTCGAAAGCCTTTTATCAACATGGTCAAAGACATATGCTTTCAAAAATTGAAGAGTCCAATTCAAATACGACTTTATTCAAAGTCATTTACCAAAGAAAGCTAGCCAAAATAATGCCCAAAACAATATTATTATAATATTTCCATAAATATTACCTTCGACCCATGGAGGTGACTTTTACAAAGTCACATGAAATCAACACTATGGTAAACAATGATTACCTTTAGAAGCTGATTATGAAATCAAGCCAACCAAAAAGATATGAACTGGATGAAGACTTCATATATACCAATCACTGTGTCCTAGCCAGTGACACCAAGATAATATGAAAGAACCATGAAGATATGAAACGACAAAACCATCTAAAGAAAACATAATAACCTTATATACCAATGATGCCAAATGAAATATCATTTACTCAAGTGACAAAGAGAGCATTAATATAATTCCAATCCAATGTTCCATGTATCAAATAATGTATCATAACTGTTGACACCAAAGAATTGTGTGATAGCCATGAAGATCATCAATAGAATGCCATTAAGACATAATCAATGAATCTTGTCAATGATTCCATAATCAGCCTGATAATGAGCAATTGAAATAATATACCTAATGTGCAATAAAGAAGGCCCAACTTGTCCAAATGAAACCAACTGTTCCATGATCAACCATATAAATGATATCACTTGAAAGCCAATGCCATAACTCAAAACCTGTATGTGCAAGACATGTCCAAATGAAACCAACTGTGTATGCCATGTAACCAATACCAATCACCAAGATACTAAGCCAAGCATGTGGTCTCTAAAGCATGATAGGCAACAACCATCAATCTGAACCTATACTATAAATACCAAAGCACCATTTGTGTCTTTTTCATCAAGGACAAACTACTAAGGGGTGAGAACAACATTGTTGCCACTCATTTTATTGTCCCTATGTGTAGAATTTTCGTATGTCAAATTAGATGTAGAAAAAAATATTATATATAGACAATATTCATATGTAGCATGCAACCCATTTTGAGTTTTTTTTGCGTGGGTTTGTTACTGTGAATCCTTTTATTTTTTAGTTTTTTTCCTCTAAAACATTTTTTTTGGATTTTCATAGTGGCTAGAAAAAGAAGGTAGGTGAAAGAAAGCAAGCAGAAAGAGCCACATTTGGAAAAAAATTTGTAGAGAATTTCGGATACAGTCTATGTACTTGCAAAATAACTAACCAAGAACATACATTCTCCATCACTATGATCAATGGTAGCATCAATGTTCCATATAACACTTAAAATATAGATTATAATTCCAAGGATGTCCCAACAGAATAAACATAGGGATCAGTACGTATCAATGTTCTTTGCTTCTACTATGACATACATACATTTCTCCACATAGGGGAAATACATTGTCCATCACTGCAATCAAATGTTTGTGCATTTTTGATAAGGAATTGTTAGGTGTTGTTTTATAGATTTACCTGCTATTAGAGCCATGAGAAAGGAGGGCATGCTTCTATGAAGGTTCAAGTTCGATCATTCGTTGTCAAGCTACTATAAAGCTGGTAGGAGTTTTTTTTGTGTTTTTCTACATGGGGCAATAGTTGCAAAAGCAATACAAAAGTGTCAGTCCTGATAATTTTTTGCCCATTTTTTGCAGACATTCAAGAAAGAAGGGAGCAAAGAGAAAGCAAGTTGAAAGAGGTACATTTGAAGCAAGCGAGAAGAGGTGCGGGAAGAGGTGCATATTCAAAAAATCCTTTGTATAAATTTTGTAGTTGTTCTTATATATACTTGTGGATATGGTTGTATGCATGTATACATCTACATATACATATACATAAACATATATGCTTGCAATTAAATGTTCTGAGTGCATACAACTTCTTGATACAGATGTGTGTAGATGTGTTAGTAATGCATTTGTATGTGTGAGTGTGTATGTCTGTATATTCATTTTCTACATGTATCTTTGAGGTCATGTGTTTATCTATATATAAATATGTCCATTTTTTAATATCAATATAGTTATTTGCTTCTTATTTGTTTCAATTGCCACAGACTCTTATATCTCCACAATTGTTGTTGGCTATTTTGAATGTTTATATGTATGTGTGGGTGTGTATGTGTGTATATGCATTTCCCACATGTATTGCTAAAGCCACAAGTCAACAATCACCAATGCCCTATGGAAAATAGTGCAAACTTTCACTACAAGCCACACTAAAATAGCCAACAATTCCTTACCAAGAACATGAATTATTTTATTACTTTGCAACCATCGCCAGTAGACAACAACCATACAAAAAATGTTTGTAAAGGTTTTTTTTTCCTGAGTCGTTTTATTTTGGTTTGCATAAATGTCTCTAGTGTCGGGTGTACCCACGCTCAAATAAATTATCAAAAAGGTGCACAATATGCCACATGGTGGCTACACAACTTTTACATTTTTATCTTCCTTTCGGGAGAAGGATCAGGACACATGTTTGCTTGTCGGACATTTTCTTGGGAGCTATATTTGCAATATTGAGAGTTACTGCCCTACTAACATGTTGTCTCCTTGTCGCAGGTTATTTGCACCATCGATAAAGATGTCTGATTGAGGAGTTTGTCCAAGTTGGCTGCCCTTTTCTTTCTTTTTTCTCAATTTTTTGTGATGGAAGTTTTGAGACGGTACCTCATAGTGATGTGATCAATCAATTGGGTTCATTGCCAGGCTATTGTTCCTAGAATTTGATTGCATTTGGGTTTCTATCTTTGCTAAAATATCTAGAGGATATTAATGTAGTAGCTGAAGAGTTAATGCAAAGATATTTTGCAGCCTAACCAAGGGTTTATGATTAGATCGTGTGTTATCAACTGTCAACACCTGGTAGTAATTACTTTTGGGTTGACGTAGTGTTTTCTTTCTTTGGTGGCTATATAAGTAGGGGGATGACACAAAAAGAAAAAAGAAAAAAAGGAGGAACTATTTTCTTTGTCAAAAGAAGTGTTTCTTTTTAGTTTTTCTTAAGGTTTTAAGAACTATTTTTCAAAAGCAAGTTATAGAACTACTTTATTCTGGCATATTATATCTATTAAGGTTTAAACTATTTTTTTATTGGAATTCGACCTTTGTTTCAAAGCTCATTTTTAATTAAAGCACAAACTATTGAGGGGAATTTATTGAGACTATGCATGTATGGCCTTTTTCAAGCTTTCTTTCTTTATATTGTTGTTTTGAATGAAACACTGTGTCTTGCAAGCTATATTCTGGTACTTTAAATAGTGGATTTCTATGCTTTATGCTTGCGTAATGGAATAGTAGTTTAGGAGTATCAGACTATGTCATTGGAATTTTTATGTTTTCCTTAAAGTCGTTATTCTATTATGCTATGTTGTATTAGGAGACAGAGTTCTTGTAATTTCTGGAATATTTTTCTTTTACTCTAAGGAATATTTATATTTGATCAGACCTCAATGAACACTACCTACGGAAAGATCTAAAATTTTGCATTGTGCTTGACGTTAGCCTTTTCTATCCATTCTCTTTCCAACAATGAGGGGTTGTGGTGTTCTGTGTCGTTTATATCAATCATAGGAATAAATTGGGTTTGAAATGTTGTAAAAGCTTTGGTGCATTTCCTTTTATGTTTTATATTTACATTTCCTTTCTCCCTTATCTCAAAACCCCAAAAGAAGAGCCAAATTTCTATAAAAAAAACCCATAAGTATTCAGTGAGATGCAATTTGTCCCCCACTCACTGAATTTTCCATAAGACTATCAGAAAAGCACAAGCTTTGATGATCAACAATGTTGATGCCAACTGGCATTCAATTTTTCTAGCCTTCTCTATCGACATGCCAAGCACATTTAATATTAAAAATTAAAAAATCCAATACCTTTTTTCCTAACTAGGAACCGAAAATATATACACACAAAAGTATGTGTTTCTTTTGTTATGTTTCATTGTTCTTTTCCTATGTCCAGATATGTATGTATGTGAAATTAGATGTAGAAAACATTCATATATACTTCTCCTGTTGTTTATTCTTTCAGTAAGATAGTTGTTATTTGTTTCATCCTCAAAAGGAATTCTTACAATAATAGTCATTATAGTAAACATAATAAGAAACATTGGTTGCCACATACAATGTGTTGAAAAGATTTTTGAAGTTATTTAAGGAAGAAGTTCTACAAGGTATAATGGCCTATTTTTAATTATCCCTTTTGCATAAATTCCATATCTTTGATCTGCTACTTCTAGTTTAATGACCCTCATTAAGAATGTGTAGACATGCATTGTCTAAAAGTGGTTTTCTTTAGAGTAGATGATTAAAAATGTGGAACTCATGCAAAAGACTTGACTGAAGATCAAACATTATACTCTGAGGAACTCTTTTCCATAATAACCTCGAAGATATTTTCAATGCATTCTACCTGCTAAGGCCTAATTTTTTCAATTACTTCTTGCATTGAAAATTGAAGCTTTGGAGAAAAATTCAAAATAGTAAAGAGGGTGGTGAAGTAGGAAGGCCAATGAAAATTCCAGCCAAAGTGCACACAATAAGGGAAAACCACAAAACAAGATGCTACACAATTTTGTCATTTGATTTTTGTGGTTTTAATCTTTTTTTGTGTGCTAAGTGTAGAGTATATTGCTGCTACATGTGAGCTCATAAAGTTATGTTGTATATGTCTATCTTTAATACTACTATGGTCACATAATTTAGAATGATACGCTCTATATTAAGTGTAATAAGAAACATTGGTTTCACCATTGATCATAGTAGGGGGAAATGTATTTTCTTGCTTAGAGGTTTGGTGATAGCCTATGAGGGTCCATTACCCAATATGGTAGGGTGGAGAGCAGGCTTTCTTTTGTTGTGTTTCATTTTATTTTCCCTATGTGCAGATATGTATGTCTATGAAATTAGATGTAAACAAGATTCATATGCATGATAGCCTCTATATTAACTGTAATAAAAAATATTGATATCACCAATGATTATGCTGGTGGACAATGTATGTTGGTCTACCACTACAATTAATAGTGAGACCAAAGTTTCATTTGACACTTAATATACAACTTGTCACTCTAAGAAATCCTTATTGAGGCCTAGACAAATAAGAACTATCCTTTAAGCCACACAAAAACAACCAACAATGCATTATCAAGAAGAACATGAACTATTTTATTACTTTGCAACCATCGCCACTACATAGAAACCATAAATCAAATAATTTATTTGAGCCTGCAGAACAACAATCAACAATGCCTTATGGAAAATACCATAAACTGTTTTATTACTTCAACAAGTATTAAATGCAAGGTCTCGAAAATTGGAATGCAACATATCAATCAATAAGAGAAATAGGCATGTACCTTTGAGTCATTCTATTATGGAATAGTTGAATTGTGAACATATTATTATAAGTAAAACCAATAATATCATCTTGATTGAACCTAATGGTAATTATTCTCAAATTTCATGATTAAATCTTTGACTCCCAGTACCTTGTTATGCTAATTAAGTATCATATGAACCATGAGTGGAATTCATGTTAATGATAATTATATATTAAAGGAATCATTATTTAGAAAGGAAAACAAAACATTCATACTGAATAAGGCATGGGTTCTCTATATTTTATATTGTCACATCCCATGATGTATGAGGGTGTCCCCTTATAAAATGATGAATCTATGGTGTGTGGGATTTTTTACAAGTTTTTGTGAATATCTATACGTACATCTATATCAAAAAAATTAAAGAAGAACATTAGACCATGTTGTATTGAAAACTAAGAAATAATTTTTCTTGATAACTATGGAAAAAAGATCGATGTTCATATATCAATAATTACTAAAGGCACTGATGATCATTTTAAACTTTTTAGTTTGATGGAGTTAGACATGACATCAAATCAGGTTTATTATTAGTTTTTTATTCATTGTGAGTCATTATATTATGGAATAATTGAATTGTGAACATATTATTATAAGTAAAACTCATAATATCATCTTGATTGAACCTTATGGTCTTTATTCTCAAATTACATGATTAAATATTTGACTCTCAATGCCTTGTTATGCTAATTAAGTACCATATGAACCATGAGTGGAATTCATGTTAATAAGAATTATATATTAAAGGAAATATTATTTAGAAAGGAAAACAAAACATTCATACTAAATAAGGCATGGGTTATCTATATTTTATATTGTCACATCCCATGTATGAGGGTGTCCCCTTATAAAATGATGAATCTATGGTGTGTAGGATTCCGTGCAAGTTGTTGTGCATATCTATATGTACATCTATATCAAAAAAAATTAAAGAAGAACATTAGACCATGTTGTATTGAAAAATAAGAAATAATTTTGCTTGATGACTATGGAAAGAAGATCATTCTTTATATATCAATAATTAGTGAAGGAATTGATGATCATTTTGAAATTGTTACTCTGATGGAGTTAGACATGACATCAAATCGAGTTTATTATTAGTTGGTTATTCATTGTGATGAATTTATGGTGAATTGATTGTTATTTTATTGACGCATAGCCATACTAATATATCTTTAAGTTCATAGACGTGCCTCAATCAATACATTTGATTATGTCTATATCTACATCTATATCAAAAAAAATAAAAGAACATTATACTGTGTTGTATTGAAAAATAAGAAATAATTTTGCTTGATGACCATAGAAAGAAGATCATTGTTAATATATCAATAATTAGTGAAGGTATTGATGACCCAAAAAAATAGAACAACCCCACAACCCAACAATTTTTTTTAAATAGTGGATTACAGGGGAAAAAACACAATAAAAAAAGAATTCACAACAACAAACACACACTAGGGGGCAAAAAAACAACCTTGATAACATAAACTATTTGATTTCCTTGCAACCATCAACACCACAGGGAAAGCATAAATGAAACAATATTGGTTTCAATAGTGTCGTAGATGACAACATAATTCATAGTAACAAACCCATGCGAAAAAAAAAAAAAAAAAACAACTCCACACATAAATCTACATCTATATCCAAAAAATAAAAGAAGAATATTAGACCATGTTGTATTAAAAAATTTAAGAAATATTTTTTCTTGATGACCATGGAGAGAAGATCGTTGTTCATATATCAATAATTAGTGAAGGTATTGATGACCCAAAAAAATAGAACAACCCTGCAGTCCAACATTTTTTTTAAATAGTGGATTACACAAGAAAAACAAAAAAACAAAATAATTCACAACAAACGCATGCAAGGGGCGAAAAAAACCCTAATAACATAAACTGTTTAATTTCCTTGCAACCATCAACACCACATGGAAAGCATGAATGAAACAATATTGGTTTCATTAGTGTCGTAGATGACATCATAATTCACAATAACAAACCCATGCAAAAACTAAAAATAAAAAATAAGCCCACACCCAAACAAATTCCTTTTTCAATAGCACCCTATCACAAATGAAACAATTTAGCCAAAGCTAGAGAATGACATTCGACAATGCATTATGGATAACAACATAAACTCTATAACATTTACTATTTAATTGCATATAAAAAATGAAACAATATAGCCAAAGCTAGAGAACAACGGTGAACAATGCCTTATGAGAAACAACATAAATTGTATAAAATTAACTATTTTATTGTGTCACAACCATCACCACAAAGCGAAAGCCATAAATGAAACAATAATGGTTTCAACAGTGACCTAGAAAATTCCTTTTTCAATAGTACCTTATAAAAAATAAAATAATATAGACAACATTCATATATACCAATCCCCATGTTTATTGTTTTGGGAAGATGTAACTGTTATTTTTTTTGTCCTCAGAAAGTAATTCTTACAATAATAGGCTTTATATTAAGCATAATAAGAAACATTGGTTGCCACATATAATGTGTTCAAAAGCTTTTTTAAGTTATTCAAGGAAGAAGTTCTAGAGAGTATAATGGCCAGTTTCAAATTAACCCTTTTACATAAATTCCATTTCTTTGATCTGGAACTTCGAGTTTGATGACCTTCGTCAAGAACGTGTAGACATGCATTCTCTAAAAGTAGTTTTCTTCAAAGTAGCCAAGAAAAGATATGGAATTCTTGAAAAGGCTTGAATGAAACTCGCACATTATACTCTGAGGAACTCTTTTCCACAATAACCCTCAAAGATATTTTCAATGCATTCTACCTGCTAAGGCCTAATTTTGTCAAATTTTTCCTGCATTGAAAAACGAAGCTTAGGAAAATAAATAAAAATAGTAAAGGGGCTGGTGGGGCAGGAAAGCCAATGAAATTTTTGGCCAAAGTGCACATAATAAGGGAAAACCACAAAATAGGAGGTTTCATAATTTTGTCATTTGATTACTATGGTTTTAATCTTCTTGTGTTGGCTGAGTGTAGAGTATATTGCTACTACATGTGGGTTCATAAAGTTATGTTGCAAATGTTTATCATTGATATTGCTACAGTTTCATAACTTAGAATGATAGGCTCTATATTAAGTGCAATAAGAAACATTGGTTTCACCATTGATCATAGTGGTGGGAAATGTATGTTACAATAGTCAACAATGTCTTATTGATAACAACATAAACTATATAACATTAACTATTTTATTGCATATCGAAAATGAAATAATATAGCCAAAGATAGAGAACAACATTCAACAATTCCTTGTGAAAAACAAAATAAACTATATAGTGTTGCAACCATCACCACAAAACGAAAGCCTTAAATGAATCAATAATGGTTTCAACATAAACCTAGAAAATTATGTTTTCAATAGTAACCTATCAAAAACGAAACAATATAGCCAAATCTAGAGAACAATAGTCAACAATGCCTTATGGATAACAACATAAACTCTATAACATTTACTATTTTATTGTGTATCAAAAATGAAGCAATATAGCCAAAGCTAGAGAACAAAACTCAACAATACCTTATAGAAAACAACATAAATTGTATAACATTAACTATTTTATTACGTTACAACCATCACCACAAAACTGAAGCCATAAATGAAACAATGCTAATTTCAATAGTAACCCATATGGAAAAACTCATAAAATAGAAGAATTCACAATAACAAACCCATGGATAAAAAAAAAAAAAAACCCCGCACTTGCACAATTTATTTTCCCAAGACTACCTTATCGAAAATGAAACAATATAGCCAAAGCTAGAGAATAACACTCAAGAATTCCTTATGTGAAACAACATAAATTGTATAACATTAACTATTTTATTCTGTTGCAACCATCACTACAAAATGGAAGCCATAAATGAAACAATATTGGTCTCAACAACAACCTAGATGAAAAAACCCACAAAACACTATTTTCTTAATAGCACCTTATCAAAAATGAAACAATAACATCAACTATTTTATGGCCTTAGAGAAAATGAAACAATATATCCAAAGCTTTGTAAACAATTCCTTAGCAAAAATAACATAAACTATTTAATTGCCTTACAACCATCAACACTGCACAAAAACTATAAATGAAACAATATTGGTCTCAACAACGACCCAGATGAAAAACCCCACAAAGCAGTCTTTTTTCAACAACACCTTATTGAAAATGAAACAATTTAATAGCCTAAGCTAGAAAACAACAACCAACAATTCCATAAACTATTTAATTTCCTTGCAACCATTGACACCACACAAAAACCATAAATGAAACAATATTGGTCTCAAGAGTGACCTAGATGAAAAACCCCACAAAATAGAAGAATGCCTAAGCTAGAAAACAACAATCAACAATGCCATAAATTGTTTAATTATCTTGCAACCATCGGTGCCACATGGAAACCATAAATGAAACAATATTTGTCTCAACAGTGACCCAGATGAAAAAACCCATAGAACAGAAGAATTCACAATAACAGACCCATGCAAAGAAAAAACCAATATAACCTTGCACATGGAAAAATTATTTTCTCAACAAAACCTCATCAAGAATGAAATAATATAGTATTTTTTTCAACAATACCTTATCAGAAATGAAACACTGTAGCCTAAGCTAGAGAACAACAATAATCAATGCCTAATGGAAAACAACAAAAACTGTATAACATTAACTATTTTATTACATTGCAACCATCGCCACAAAATAGAAGCCATAAATGAAACAATATTGGTTTCAATAGTGACCTAGATGGGAAAACATGCAAAACAAAAAAATCACAATAACCCCACATGTAGACAAATTATTTTCTCAACAACACCTCATTAAGAATTTTCAATAGTACATTAGCAAAAATGAAACAATGTAGCCTAATCTAGAGAACAAAAATCAAAAATTCCTTATGGAAAACAATAGAGATTGTATAACATTAACTATTTTATTGCATTGCAACCATCACCACAAAACAGAAGCCATAAATGAAACAATATTGGTTTCAATAGTGACCTAAATGGGAAAACTCGCAAAACTAAAAAATTCATAGTAACAAACCCATGCAAAACCATCAAAACAAAATGCAAACCATAAATGAAATAATATTGGTTTCAACAAACAATATAGTCTTTTCTCAATAGTACCTTATTGAAAATGAAATAGTATCTCCTTTTCAACAATACCTTATTGAAAATGAAATAGTATAGCCTTTTCAACAGTGCCCTATTAAAAATTAAACAATATATCCTAAGCTAGAGAACAACAATCAACAATGCCTTATGGAAAACAACATAAATTAAATATAAGATTAACTATTTTATTGCGTTGCAACCATCACCAAAAAATAGAAGCCATAAATCAAACAATATTGGTTTGAATAGTGACCCAGATGGAAAAACCCACAAAACACAAAAAATCATAGTAACAAACCCATGCAAAACCATCGCCACAAAACACGAACCATAAATAAAAATATATTGGTTTCAATAATGACCCAGATGAAAAAAAACACATAACAAAATAATTCACAATAACAGACCAATGCAAAAACAAACAATATTTCCTTGCAGCCATCACGACTACATCAAAACCATAAATGAAAAAATATAGCCTAAGCTAGAGAACAACAATCAACAATGCCTTATGGAAAATAACATAAAATATTTTCAAAGTACTCTGCAAAGGGGTTTTTCCATATGCACCTCTTCTCGCTTGCTTCAAATGCACCTCTTCCCACTTGCTTTCTCTTTGCTCCCTTCTTTCTCAAACGCCTGCAAAAAATTGGAAAAAAATTATCACAACCGACACTTTTGTATTGCTTTTGCAACCATTGCCCCATGAAAAAAGAAAAGAAAAGGTTCTAACCACCTTCACAGAAGCTCAACAATGGTTGATCGAACTTGCACCTTCATAGAAGCTTTCCCTCCTCACTCACAACTCTGATAGTAGGTAAAGCCACAAAACGACACCCAACAATTCCTTATCAAAAATTTCATAGACATTCACTATGTTTCATAAGGTTTTAAATGGTAGGTGTTATTACAACCATTGCAACTACACATAAACCATACAAAAATTAATGTTGATGCCGCTGGCCTTCTTTATCAATGTGCTAAAAAGTCTGCCACCTTTTTCTCGATCGGTAGCCGGATGCCAGAAGGGCTAAAAATCAGAAAGCTTGGCCTTCTCTATCGATGTGCCAAATTATTTTAATTTAAAAATTAAAAAATCCACCATCTTTTTTCTGACTGGGACCCTAATGCTAGAATGTTTCAAAACTAGGAAGGCTGACGAAAATTCCAACCAAAGTTCACACATATAGCCTATCGGCTAAAAAAGAAAAAAAAAAAAGAATAGAAAGGTAGAGAGATGCATAGTGTGCACTTGAAAACTTGTAGAAGCTTGAATGATGATTGGAAATGCTACTGATCCTAAAATTTTGGCCTACTAGGACTCATTTGCCAATCTGGGCGAATTAGTCCGAAATCAAGGTTTCTGCACAGGAATAGGTTTCGAGCAAATGGGTATCCAAACCTACAAAAATATTTGAAAAACACCTACACTGGGACTCATTTTCCACTTGTGGTGAATGAGTTTAGTCTGGATTTTCTTAAATTCAGTGTCTTAATCTACTCTTCTCAGTCTGCTCAATCTGTTCCTCAAGGTTCCTAGATTTGAAACTCTGATTTCAGTGTTGTAGATGGCCTTTTATTGAAAATTATGACCTTGCAAATAGGGAGACAACTCCAACAAGCTTGTAACCTAATCTTCAATGATCTTCAAGTCTTCAAAGCACCTAGATCTACAATTACACAAAGAGAGAGAAAGAGAGAGGGAGAGAGAGAGAAAGTGTTTATTGTTAGGGAATAGGGGTTTCAATTTGTTAAACCCCTTTTAGGTAATTAAACCAAATGATGAGACAAATAAATGAAGGAATGAAACATGAAATAAAGAACAGGAATCATGGAAAATGATACCTTGAATGATGCCTTGTGAATGATGTCTTCTAAATCTACAACTCAATATGAAATGGCCATGAAGGATGTAGGTCTTGATCTTTGACAATAGGTGTGGAACAATGCTTGATCTTGGATCTTTAATGCTAAATCACAACACTATCTTAATAACATGCTTGATGCTTGATATGCTTGACATGATGATGGATCTTGAATTTCTAGAACAATTCATGAAGAATTATGCCCTTGAATGCCTTAAAATTGATCTTGAAAGCTATCTTGATGACCTTGTGAAGACTTGGAATGCTTAACCCTTAAGTGCTTGACTTGATAACATGAATGTACGATGATATAATGATTTGAGAGCTTGTTTATCTAGGAAATCCACTCAAATGATATCGTTTACTTGATCCCTAAGGCCAACATAGAAGAAATTTGAACTTAAAACCTAATTTTTCCCACTCAAACTTTGAAAATAGCTCAAATAGGACTCATTTTCCAAGTTGGACGAATGAGTCCCACCTCGATGGGACTCCTTCACCCAAAGTGGTGAATGGGTCCCACAGGAGCCATTTTTCTAGCTAAAGTGTCAAGGAGTGAAGAGATTAAGCTTATATGTTGATCTTGCCGAGTTTTTGATTAAAATACTCCTTGGGATGCATAATAAAGGGTCATAGGGGCCTATTAATGATGATATAAAGGTCATCAATGGAATACAACTGAAAATCCAATGTGAAAGTGTAAATAAATACACTTTACAACACTGAATAAGGAAAAATTAGGTTTATTTAGCATAGAAGGTTCCTAAATCCCATGTGAATGTGTAAAACACATTACAAAACTATATTAGGTCTACCTTAGTTTACAAGCCTCCTAAATTTAATGTGAAAGTGTAAAAAAATACATTTTACAACATTAAATTAAGGCAGTGTTACATTTTTTTAGCTTTGAAAAGGGCCTAAGACCTAATGTGGATGTGTAAAAAACCTCACAACACTAGATTGAGGTGATCTTAAGTCCTATTTGTCATTAATTATTCCCAAATCAAGCAAGGAAAAGGAAAAATTTTCCATTATTCCAAAAAGATACAATTTATTAGGCTTGTGGATGCAAAATAGGACCAATTAAGACATAAATAAGGATAAATAAAACAAGACAGGCCCAAACAAGTGTGAAAATGAAAGGGTATTCATTTTCCTACACTACAATGTCACTTTTTTGCAAAAAGAAAAATTTGAATTAATATTAATGAAGACATTTGGGACTACCAACTTATCCAAACTAGAATTCTAGATATTTGAAATAGGAACAAGCATGTTGAATCTAATGTGAAATTAGTCAAATAATTCCCACCTAGCGACTAGAATATTTGCATCCCTAAATATCTTAGCCATATCTTTTACCATAAGAGAGATGGTTCCATTGCATTGGGAGTGTATATCCTTTTTCATAGACCCTAAGAACTAGCTCACTAGGCCTTGGTCAATGTTACTATTGGACTTACTAGCTTTGGAAGTCTATTAATTAATTTTTAAAAGTAAAAGAGACCTTATTAGATAAAAGCTAGGATGTGGTTTTTATTTTGTAATTCCTTTCCAAATAGAACTATATTAACCTTAATATATGAAAAAACAATATGATATTTTAGGCCTTCCAATGACTTATTTGGTCACTAGATTCAGTTGAGATCATACACTAATTCACTCAAGATGAATGGATGACAATGAAACTTGTAGAATAATTTTCCTCATTATAAATCCCCAATATTCTTTTCTTACTTGAGATTAGTCTGAAAGTAGTATTGAATGCTATAATTTGACAACTTCCTTTCTCTACTATATTTTACATTTTACTCCTTATATCGGCTTTGAAGTAATGGAATAAGTTCTATCAAACTTCATTGATTTGAATTATAGCCATTGATTACCATGGAGTATGAAGATTTATTTTTATTTCATGTCATTAATTTTAAATTTAAAAAATTATTGACAAGCACCAAATTTAATCTCATGTTGTACCAACTAGGACTATCCTCATATGTGTAACACAAATGGAAATATAACTAATACATGACCCAATAAAATCATTTATTTTTACCAACTCTATTTTTTCTAAGATTCTTTGGAAACACATCACCAATTTCATTCCCATTGCACATTATTTAGATAATAATTGTTAAAATATATTTGTATCATGAAAATATTCACACATTGTGCTAAAGTCCATGTATAATGCACTAAAGAATTTAACAACATTAAATCAAAATATAGCATGAACATAAAGGGAAACATGACTATAAAGGAAACATAATTGATGTACAAAATAAAAGTTCCACAATGACACTAGGAATAGGTAAAAAGTTGTTGCTAGGCTAAAATGATCTTTAAGAACATGCTTAGGGAATGGATACCAAACCAAGTCCAATAGAATATGAAATTAAAAGGATGTGTGATTTTGAATGTTACATCTACATGCCATTATTTTTTTTGGCAACCATCTTTTATAAATAGTTCTTTCTTACATCTCAAGATTTCTTTCTGCTAATCAACATCTTATACTTTATTGGATCTAAAGAGATCTTTTACTCTCTTCCTATTTAGAAGGTTAGTATATTATAGGAACTTATTTTATGCCTAACACAATAAGTGAACTATTTTACTTAGTGACAATGTGTTGTTTCTAAAAATTAATTGCATAGCAATGATAACATTATAATTTGTAACCATTTGTGTTGTTCAATTAGACAAAGAAATTGTGGAGAACAAAGTGTTAATGAAAAGAGTTAGATTAGTAATTCTCTCGATAGAATATTGGATAGAGTCTATATTAAGAGAAAAAATATATGTTTGTTGTATGAGTTTATTCATGATTATTAGGCAATCTTAACAATGACATAATAAATTTATTTCAAATTTGTAGTCATTTATGTTGTTTAACTAAGCATAGTCTCATGGACAACTACATTTTAATGAAACAATTTATATTAATAATGCTTTAGTAAATATCAGATAGGGTTTATGTATGAGAAGTAAAAACATATGTTTCTTGCATAAATTTATTCCTTATTAATAGGCAATCTTACACTAAAATCATTGTCGAAATTAAACTACCTTTAAAAAATAAATTTAATTAATTTATAAATATTTGATCATACACTTTTAAAAAACAAAGTTTAAAATATAATTAGATTTATTTAATAAAAAAATCTTGTTTTCCTCAATTTAATAAAACACATTCAATTGACACGTATCTATATTCTCTATAGATAAACTCACTGCATCTCTCAAACCTAAGGCACTAAATGTCTACTTCAGTCCTATAAAGACTATCAATTTCTTATTTCATAGTACGATGATTCGATCTCTTTGTTGTACTTTCTGTAGATTTGGTATAACATTTTATTTTTTATATGATCTGACGCTGGCTTGCTGTATCACCACCTTAATGAATTGTGCTTTTGGGAAAGGAAAAGGAAAACACAGTACCCAGAAAAAACAAAATTCTTCACTTGAATGTTTTTATTCTCAATCTGATCTGATAGATTGTGAGTGATTTAACTCTCTCAAAAACAGTTTACCTGTAGCTTCTCATATGATTTGGTTTCCTTAATGAGTGAGTTTATTTGGATCCTTTGCAACAAAATTTACATGAGAACTAATCTCTACTGTGCAAGAAACGGATGAAACTGATTTGTTTTGTCAAGAGGTGAAACACTAGTGTTTAGTGTCTAATCTGGCCGAGTGAAGGTAATTGGCCTGAAGAGCAATGGTGGGAGAGAATAATGTGACGTGTAAGCTCTGTCATACAACATGCTTGCTGTTTTAAATGTTGGCTCACGTTTACTGGCATTAAGAAGACACGCGGAGTAATCAAACAAATTCGAAGGTCGTCTATGTCCTCCTTTTATAACATTAAAATCTAAGCTAACCTTTTAAAGGGATATCCTTGCCGGCTACAGTTGATGAACTCGAGCTAAATTTGGTTTCAACTGGATTGGTATTTGAAAAATGGAGGGAAAGTAGGTAGGCACATAGATAGGGCTTTGGGATGAGTTGCTAAATATATTTCAATCTTGGGATGAATTACTAGTTAATAGAAAACTAACAGCTTTCTTAAGGTTTGTATATGAAATGTCAAGAAATTAGGTTGTTTCACCTTTTAGGAGATGGAACCCATTGGTAGGGTTTTAGGATCTTTACACCTATTTCCTTCAAATTTTATTCAAGAAAACCTTAGAGATCTCAATCTAGAGATGGAATGAGGGAAAGAGATATGCAATAAGGTGTCTTAGGGTGTGATTAGAGACAATAAAGCGGGTTCACCACCAAGCAAGGGCTTGGAAAGACAAGGAATGTAAATGGCATGCAAAACTTAAGTGTATGACCTAGAAAATGAACCTCAATAAGAATAGCAAACTGAAGAAAACCACAGGTGCACCTGGAAACTAAAGAGGTTTGAATTAAGGTCTGAAATTCCAAAAAATATTGACTTTTACTACACACCAGGACTCATACACCAGTAGGGGCGATTTATTCCCAGTTTAGGGTTTTGAGTAGAAACTAGAATTTGTAACATCTAAACTAGGATCTATAGAAAATGCCTGAAAATAGGTATACTAGGATTCATATGCCACAAGTGGTGATTTAGTCCCAATATTAGGGTTGAACTAAAATGCTAATGTCCTTTAGTGATTTCCTATAGCTTCTCTTCTATCAAATCTCTAAGTTTGGAACACTAAATTGCAACTTGTAGGTGACTTTCCATGATCTTGCAATGTAGATGACAACTTTGACAACTTGACAACTTTCCCCAAACTTGCTCTACAATGAATATTCAACCTAAACCATCTAGGTCTGCAATCACACATCAAAGAGAGAAAAATGTTGTTTTGTTAGTGGATAGGGGTTTGCCTTGGTCAAACCCCATTTTGGTAATCAAACCTTGAAACGAAATGAAATAGAAAGAAGGAATGATGAATGAATAATATGTTATGTTACAACTCACCAAACCCTTAACAAAAGGCTACAAACTTGTATGTAATGGCTAAGATGAATCAAGATCTTGAATTTTGTTCGTATTTTATGGATCTTGACTTGAATGCTTGCTTGAACCATAAGAACCTACATCACAAATGCTAGATAAGAAAAAACATGATGCAAGATGACTTTGACATGATGATTGAATATTGAATAATGCTCCAAAATTCTTGATAATCACTCTTGAATTCTCTTGAATTCCCTTGTGAAATCTTGTAATCATAACACGCTATAGGAATGCTCTCATCAATTTTCTAGGAGAAAATATGTGAAATAACTTTGTATTTATACTTGTTTATGCCAAATTTCCTAAAATTACAACACTACAAGCTGACAAAAGATCTAGGAGATTAAACTACCACCAAGAATTGAATTCAAAATTAGGTCTAAGCTAAATGGGTCTCATACACCAGTTGTGGCGTATGAGTCCAAGTAGGCTAAGCTTCAGACACATTTTTCAAGAAATTTTTAGTTTTATGCTAAATTTATGACTAGGCCTTGAAACTTAGGTGAGACCCATAAGCCCAAGGTGGCATACGAGTCCCAGATCACTAAATACAGGCCATACAATCCAAAATCACTAAATTATTATTGGTCATTACATATGTGTCAAGATTATCCTCAAAAAGATGCATTAATTAAGTCTCGTGGATGTAAAATAGAACCAAATAAGGCATAAAAAAGCCCAATTTTAACAAGGAGGGACCAAACAAGTGTGGAAGTGTAGAGGGATACATTTTTCTACACTATAGTATAAATTCATTATATATCTTGTTCTTGTTTTGCATGTGTATGAATTTTTTAAGTTGAAGATAAGGTTGTCATACAAGAATTAAACAAGCATTTCCAAGGTTCTTTGTTATTGGTTACATATGACACATGTCTAGAGTTGGCCATGGCTTGCAGGTATTGTATTGCATGACATGGATATGTCTCACATGAATTTTGGTGATAAAAGGACTTGACATACATCAAATATTTTTATGGACAAACAAGACTATTTAAATAATATGTTTGGGAATTCCATGGGCATTCCTTACTACATGCCTTTTTCTATTTGGGTGTGTAGTAGGTTTGATCAAGTAATATTTTTAAATGAATTTTCTTACCTACATGACTATTACATATATTTCTCTATTTTTATTTTTATTTCCTTGGAAGTCTCACACTAAAACATCATTTTTTTGATGGGTTATGTAAAGACATAATGTGGTGTCTTTGTTGGCTAGGGCTAATATTGTAGTTTTGTGATGTTATTTTCTTGTTTTGGTTTAGGGTGGTACAATAGGTACCAAAGGTTTTGTGATTTATACCATCCTACCAATGTCCAAAATAGAGGCTATCTTAGAGTACTTCTACCATTTGTAAAAATGGTTGGTTTCCTTAAATGGACTATATTATCCCAAATAGAGCTATAGAAGATAGTATTTGCATAAATAACAATGTTCCATCTTTAATATAAATTACCCCAATTGCAAAACACAATATTTACTAAAAAAAATTAAAATTATATGCATCCACTTCAAGACCCAATCTTCATTGAAACAAAAAAATATCATTAACTATACCCATTTTAAAATCCCTTTTTACTAAAATAAAAATCACACCTAACATAATGTGTTTGGAACACTATCTATATTTATTCCATGTGAGAATTGCAATTTTTTATTTG
Organism: Sequoia sempervirens; assembly: GCA_007258455.2. Classification (NCBI taxonomy): domain Eukaryota; kingdom Viridiplantae; phylum Streptophyta; class Pinopsida; order Cupressales; family Cupressaceae; genus Sequoia; species Sequoia sempervirens. The sequence continues at coordinate 29,732 of VDFB02082300.1, forward strand.
TGAAAAAGGATCATAAGTATGTATTGTGGTTGTTTCTTAGTTGGTAGTGTCTTGAACTATGTTTTGTTGTTCTATATATGTAAATATAGTCATATGCATTGATCTTAAAATAAATGTGCCTAATCCCTTTAACTTACCTAAGAATCCCTAGCATGCATTACATCTTCATACCAATTTATACCAATTTATGTATAATAGAAAACAAATTTGGCCACGAATATTTGACTCTAATAATGTTAAGTTTTAGTCTTTGTTATGACATGAACACCACTTACACTATTATACATTTATGATGACACTCTATGATATTTCTCTTCTTTTGGAAATCTTAGGAGTTCCCAATGATTACTCCTCCACATTAGATTCCCATAAACTATTACATACCTGAAATCATGAAATTTTAGTTTCCTTTTCTATTCTTCATTCATTTTAGCAAGATATTTCATATAGATAATGTAATAAATAATTTTTTTAACCAGTGAGAGCTTTCTTGATTGTAAATATTTTCTCCAACATTTAAATTCACTTTCTTTATTTGTGTAGCTTCCATATTTGATTATACTTGAACTATAGATTTTTTAGTGTGAGGCTTATAGGCTACTCTTGCACTCTTAGGATGTTTCACCTAAATGGAGAGAGATAAGCCTCACGAAAAATCAATGTGGTTCACTCAAATTAGGATGTGTATTATGTAATTAAGGATAAATGATATTATATGAATGCAACTAAACTAAGTAATTGACTGATTATGAATGCAAATCTAAGAAATATGCAATGTTGGAAAACACAATGTGATATGCAAGCATGAACTAAAACATAAATGCAAAAGGCTGAATCAGAGTGCACCTAGGTAGAAAATGAAGAATCTGAAGTGTCCTGAATGTTGACAAAAATGATTGAAAATCACCAGTGGGACTCATTCGCCATTCATTAAAACTGATGAAAAATTTTGGAAATTGGTTTTTGAGTGTCGGGATCGAGAATTTGACAAAATTTGGATTTCCAGCCTTAAGGTGGGACTCATTTTCCACTAATGGGAAATCAGTCCTCTCCCAAAATTTTGTGAAATCAAGCCTTCTTGTCGGGTTGATAGAGTCAAATCTGCAAAAAACAGTTTGTAGGTTGTCTCAAAGCTTGAAATATGTTGTAGTTGACTTGAAACACTTTGTTGAATTCTTGACCACCTTTCACCACCTAATTACTTGATAAATTTTCATACACAAGTCTGCAAACACACATGCAAAAGGGGGAAAATGGTTAAGGGTTAGGTTATAGGGATTTGCCTTGGTCAAATCCCACTTTGGTAATCAAACCCTTAATAAAAAAATGGAATAAAATATGAAGAGAATGACAAACATATGCAAATTCTATTAACTTACCAAACCCTTATTGAAGAAATCTAAAGATATATCAATAGCTACTCCAAGATACTTGATTGATGCTTGATTAAATGATGAAAAGTGCTCAAATGCTAGTTTAATGCTTAGTGAATGAAAAGATTGCTTGGATGAATTAGGAGATGTAAAATGAGGAGAAAATCACTTATTTAAACACACTTGCACACCTTAGTAAATTGATGATACCTCATCACAGGCTGACATAAGGTGATTTTAAATAAAAACCCAAAAAAAAAATTGAAATATTTTGAATTTTGATCCAAGAGGGACTCATTCGCTACCCATGGCGAATGGGTCCCACCTTGGACTTGAAAGTGGGTTTTAGGAATTATCTTTCATTTAATGTTGTTTTTTTTTAATGCATAAAGGGGTCAAATAAAGCATAAGAAAGGTGTAAATAGTGAAATCAAGCCTAGAAAAGCATGCAATCTTGTCACAAGACTTTACAACACTTTAAAATAGGGATTGATAAGTGATGAAAAGGTGATTTTTAGATGAATTGTAATGAATAGAGTCTAGAAAAGTGTAGAATGTTTTACAACACTTCACAACACCTTCACAAGATGCCATAATTTGAATTTGAAAGACCTAATGTGAATGTTTAAGCCACATTGCAACATTAAATCAAAGCAAAATGGACCAAGCATCATGAAGAAAGACCTAAAAGACCATGGAAATGTCCAAGTGGACATTTTTCTATGACACATTTAGCCCCCACTTTAGTGAGAGGATGAAGTTGCTTCAAACTCACACTAAAGTAGCCATGCATATCAAGAAGGATCCAAATGAACTTATGCTAGCAAGATGGAATGACAACAATCAAGAGGGATGATCAAGCCCCTAGGATGAAGATCCCATTGGAAAACTAAACATAAGAAAAAAGGAACACATGTGTGAAACAAAAGGAAAATTCAGATGAAGCTTCAATCATCTATCCAACTAGTTGTAGATTAAATCTAGGTTGCTTATGAGAAAAAGAGAATGAATACTCACTTTGCGGTGACAGAACTCATGGTGGTCCACCAGGTGAGAAGACCCAAAAAGGTGAAGTACATACACTAGTTGGTATGCACTCACAAACAAATAGGTGGCTATGAGGAAAGTTATGTTGTTGAATGGGCTTCCCGCTCATATCAAAGTTATACCTCCTGATAACTTTAACAAGTTGCCACAAGGGAAAATATTCATTCATGCTTCATGAGACAAGCAAAGCTTCGTATGGTTAGAACTCATGAACAAAGAGGAAGGTATTGAAAACATGCAAGCTGTGTTATGCAAGGTGGCAAAAATGTAAAATGCAAAAATGTAACATGTAAAAGATGTTCAAAGGAGTCTTGTTAAGTTCATGCAAGGTCTGTCACTTAGGGAACATTATGTTTAATTTTTCCAAGAGAGGACCAATCAAAGAATAAAATATTCACAACTTAGGGGATGTAGTGTGTTGCATTAGGCCACCAAGAGGAATGTAATATGCTAAGATATATCACACTTATGAAGGAGATCACACCCAATGTCATCCACAAATTGATGAACACATTGTATGAAGTGACAAGGCTACACTAAGAACCAAGAATGCAAATGAAATGATGCCAATGTATGCCCCCCACTTTAAAGGAATTTATACACACCTTTTTGTGAGTAATTGCTTTAAAGTAGTGAAGGAAAAAAAATACAAAAAGAAAAGCAAGACATGAGAGCCAACTCAAAAATCCCTATGCCAAGTCATATGTTTCTAAGTTAGGCTACTTCATGTACATGAAAAAGAAAATAAAAGAAAAGGAGGTTTCCCCCTAGAAAGGAACACACCAAACACATAAGGGATCTATGGATTTTGAGTCAGTATGTTCATTGCTGTAATGTTTTTGATAAAGGAAAAAATGGGTTTTTCAAGGACCTGAAACCATAGAGTATATAGAAAATAAAAAGATTAAGCATTAATGAATCCAAAACAAAAAGGTTGCAAAAGGAAAAGAGCCAAGAAAGCACAAAAACCCCCAACCCAAGGCCAACAAGGGCCACCAAAATATCCCAACCAAAAAAACAACAACAAAAACAACCCTCAACTATCCTAAGGAGTTTAGAGCATCAACAACCTTAGCTTTGAGAATGTGCATGTCCTAGGTACACTTTTTTAGGGCCTGAACCATCCAAGGTGTAGGAGGAACCTTCCTCTTTAGATTAGCTCTCGTCCTCTTCAAAATTCCAACATCCTCATTCCTACTTTTGTCCTTATCAGCTTCCAAATCCATGATCAAAGATCCCTGTTGTGTGTTGTTCATTGCTGTAATGTTTTTATGAAAGAGCTCAGAACTATCATCATTCCCCAAAGCAAATAGAACTAGAAGAATGAAAAAAAGAGAGAAAAAACAAAATAAATTTAAACAAATTTCATTTTGGGTCAACATGGAAGAGAAATCGTGGTCTCAACGCTTTGCATCGTTCCCAAAAGGAAAACATAAGAAAAAAGAAAATGAAGAGGAAAATGAAAAGGAAAATCTTTTGGGTCAATATGAAGGAGACATTTCAGTCTCAATGCCTTGCATCATCCCCAAAAGGAAAAACACAAGAAAAAGTGAAAAGGAAAATGATCATTTGGGTTGAAAAGAAAATCTAGAGCATCACAAGTAGAAACTAGTGCAAAGAAAACGAGAGTTAACATTGTGGACATTGATAATGAAACAGAGGTGCAGAAAGAGAAAAATAAATTTAAAATTTATGTAAGGGAAAAGAAAGATAAATTTAGAAAAGGAGAGAATCCCAACCTTTTGAGGTGGGGGATCTACTAAGGTCTGCTTAGGAGGATACTTGGCTTGTAGAAGAATTAGAGGATGGTGAAGAATTTAATGGTCTAATAATTCATATTGGTAACAAGTGCTTCATAGATTAAGATACATAAGATTTTGGGTGAATATTTGGTTACCCATTTGCACTTCTATTGAATCCTTGAATTTTTTGGACAAATTGGCATAGACACAAACCCTTGTTTGAGGGTAATTAGGAAAGAACACTTACACTCAATATTAACCTACCACCATAAAGACATCATTGTGGTTAGGGAAGGGCCATAAGGGCAATGACAAGCTAGGTAATTTGGCCAAGATGAGGACATGAAGAGACTACTCCTCAGAGACTACAAAATTTTCTTGACTCCATGGAGAGAAGATGAGAAAATATGATGAAATATACTAAGTTTCATGCTTTGAGATGTCCTAAAAAAACTTAACACTAGAAAATATAAAAGGAAGAAACTATTGTTATGTTAAATTGGATGATTCCTACATAGACCCCATGCAAGACCCAAGTAGGATTGAGAAAACTATATGAATGATGCATTCAAAGGGAGATGGACATCCCATTGAATAACTAATAATAGTATATTTTTTTGGTCATGTACACACACTTTCAAAATCATGAACTAGTAAATAACATCAAGAATAATAGCATAACATCACACACTACTTTCATAATGAAATTTAGTAGTTCTTTTGAAGTTAGCTTCCTATACATCTCAACTTGAATTCTCAACTCAAATGTGGGATCCCTTGGGTCGATGACCATATCACGAGAAAGGATTTTTTCAAAGATGATGGAACTAAATAAACTTGCAATATATTTAGATATCTCCTTCTCCAAAAAATTATGACACAAGAGTGACGAGGATAGTAAAGTGACATGATTATTATTATGTAAAGAAAACCAAATTAGAAGCCTAACAAATCCTCCTACAAACATATTAGATTTAGATAAATAGGCTTACTTTTAATAGTATGCACATAATATGTTTTATATTGCTAGCTTATGAATAAAAATTCAACACTATATATATAAATTTTATTTAATTAGCCGATAGGCTATTTGTGTGAACTTTGGTCAAATTTTTTGTTAGCCTTCCTAGTTTTAGACTTTTTCGATGTCAGGGAAAAGGTGGTGGGTTATTTCCTACTTTAGTGAACTTTGGTCAGAATTTTCATCAGCCTTCCCAATTTTTGATGTCTTCGGCACCATGGAAAAGGTGGCAGATTGTTTTTTGATTTTTTAAATAAAAATTGTTTGGCGTGATGATAGAGAAGGCTAGGAAAATGGCATTAGCATTAATTTCTGTATGGTTTTCGTGTAGTGGTGATGGTGCAAGTAACATATGTCTTTAAACTCCTTAAAAAAAAAAGCGAATGTCTATGCAATTTTTGATAACGCATTGTTGGGTTTCATTCACTAGGTTTATCTTGTTGTTCAAGATAGTTGTGAGTGAGGAGGGAAAGCTTCTGTGAAGGTACAAGTGCATTCATCAGTTGTGGAATTTTCTAGGAAGGTGGTTGGAGGTAATTTTGTGTTTTTTGCATGTGTTGATAGTTGCAAAAGCACTAGAAAAGTCTGGGTTGTGATAATTTTGTGCCCATTTTTTGTAGGCGATGAAGAAAGAACATAGGGCAGAGAAAGCAAGTAGGAAGAGGTGTATTTGAAAGAAGTGGGAAGAAGTGCATATTGAAAAAACTATTTTTTGAGTATTTCTAAAACAATTTATGTTATTTTCCAAAGGGGATTCTTGATTGTTGCTCTGTAGCTTAGTGTAATTTATTTAGTTTATGGTTTTTGTGTAGTCGCCATGGGTGGAAGTTTATTTTTTTCATTTCCTGTGTTGAATTCATGTGTTTTTTGTGGGCATTTTCATTTGGGTTACTCTTGAAACCAATATTGCTTCATTGTGTCTATTGTTGTTGAAAAGACTATATAGTTTTGTGGGTTTTGGCATGTGGGTGACTATTGGCTATATTGTTTCATTTATGATTTCCATTTTGTGTGAATGGTTGCAAAATAGTTAATCTGGTGTGTTTTTGGTGAATTTTTCCATTTGGGTTGTTGTTCAAACCAATATTGATTCATCTACGGTTTGTGTTTTCTAGTGAAGGTTTTGAATCGGTCTATTACTGCGAGATTTCTGTGTTTTTTGGGTTTTTCATGTGGGTCACTGTTGAAAGGTGTGTTTTTGTGGAAATGGTTGCAACACAATGAAATAGTTAATGTTATATAGGTTGCATTGTTTTAGGGTGTATTGTTACCTTTTTGATAAGGGTCTATTGAAAAAATACTATATAGTTTTTTCACATGCCAATATTGTTTGATTTATAGTTTAGTTTTTGTGATGATGTTTTTGTGTGGGTTTGTCACTGTGATTTCTAGTGTTTTGTAGGTTTGGCCATCTGGGTGACTACTCATAACAATATTGTTTCATTTATGGCATTTGTTTTGTGGCGATGGTTGCAATGTAATGAAATAATTAATGTTATGTATTTCATGTTGTTTTGCATAAGGAATTGTTCATTGTTGTTGTCTACCTTAGGCTATATTGTTTCATTTATGGGTTCCATTTAGCATGGTGGGGTAAAGGTGGCAGATTTTTTTTTAATTTTTAAATGAAAATCATTTGGTGCACTGATAGAGAAGGCCAGTGAAATGGCATGGCATTAATATATATATGTATGTATATATATATATATATGTATATGTATATGTATATGTATATGTATATGTATATATACATATGTACATATGTGTGTATATATATATGTATATATATATATGTATATATGTATATATATATATATGTATATGTATGTGTGTATATATGTAGATTTTTGTATGTATATATTTATGTATATATATGTATAAATGTATTTAAAATATAGTCTTTTTCTGGATGGGGCCTTATCAAAGAGTGACAAAACCCAGTCTTTACAACAACACAGTATCAAAAAATGAAATAGTGTAGCCTAGTCAAAGATTCCCTAGACATTCGCTATTGAAAATCCCCCAGACATCCATTGTGTTCCCAAAGGTGTTAAACGTGATCTGTTAGTTCAACCATCACTGGTGCATAGACTGCATACAACAATTAATGATGTTGTGAACCAACATTCAATTTTGGTGGGCCTCTCTGCCCATGCATCAAGAAATATGCCTCTCACCAGTCAATGGGAAGCATTGCAACAATTGATGTTGACGCTAGCTAGCATTCAATCTTGGCAACAGTCTGTACCCACATGGTGGAAAATCTATCACACTTTTCCCACGACACACCAATAACTGCCTCCACCTCTTTTTAATGTTTGATTGTGCCTGCTTACAGTATGTTTCCTGGGGTGTAGAATAGCAGGTGTAATTACAACCATCCCCACAATATGGATACCATACAACAATCAATGTTGGTGCCACAATGGCTTGATCCTATATTGCTATTGCACATGAAGAATGCAACCTTATCAAAAATTGAGAGAAACTAGCCTTTCCAACAAAACCCTATCAAAAATTGAAATACTATACCCTCTTTAGCAGCACCCTATCAAAAATAAAACAATATATGCTAAGCAAGAGAATAGTAAGTAACAAAGCATAATGGAATCAAACATAAACTATATAACAAAAAGAAATAATTAGGAAAAAGAATTCAATGTTGTATATAATAGTTAATATAAAGTATATCATTTGATGCATGCCTTGTTAAGGTTCAAACAAATAACTATTTTAAGAAAATAATAAACATTTGGAAGAGTACGTATGTACATTCCTCACATCTACTTTGGCATACATACAAATCTACACATAGGAAAATTTAATATTGTCTCATCTATGGCTTTCATTCTATGCAAATGGTCGCAATATATTAAAATAGTTTGTGATGTTTTCCATAGCACAATGTTAATTTTTATTCTCTACCTTTGGCTTTATACTTTCATTTGCAATGCATAATAAAATAGTTAATATTATAGAGTTAATGTTGTTATCCAGAATCCATTCTTCACTTTCATACCGACTGATTTCATTTCGACTATTAATGGAAATCTACATATACAATATTAGATGTAGAAAATGATATTATGAAATAGTGATAATCAATGATGGCCCATGAAATCTAACACAATGTGTCTAAGATTAACTATTTTATTCCATTGCTAGCATAACTTGAAACATAAACCCCCTAAGCAAGAACATACATTGTCCAACACTTTCATCAATGGTGAAACCAATCTTTCTTGACACACTTAAGATATAGGCTATCATTGCAATAAGTCCTTCTTGAGGCTAGGAGAAATAATAACTAAAAAGCTTCTATGAAGGTGGTTGGAGGTTATTTTGGTTTCTTTGCATTGGGTGATGGTTGCAAAATGAATACATGCAATCCATAGATCAAACAATATTGATAATAACAAACAATACAACCTTTTCTAAACAACACCTTATCTGAAATTGAAACAATATAGCCTTCTCAACAACACCTTGCTGAAAATGATACGATGTAGCCTAGGCTAGAGTATGACAATGAAGAATACCTTATGGAAATCAACATAAACTATATGGTGTTCACTATTTTTCAACATTGTAACCATTGTGACAAAATGAAGGGCATGAATAAGAAATTCATTCCTTCCCTATGTGACGGATATGTATGTATGTCATAGTGGATGCAAACAACATTGATACATAGTGATTGCTATGATGGTTGCAATATATTAAAATAGTTTGTGTTGTTTTCCATAGCACAATGCTAATTTTTGTTCTCTACTTTTGGCTATATACTTTCATTTGCAATGTATAACAAAATAGTTAATATTATAGAGTTAATGTTTTTATCTAGAATCTATTCTTCACTTTCATACCGATTGATTTCATTTCGACTATCAATGGAAATCTACATATACAATATTAGATGTAGAAAACTGTATTATGAAATAACTTGCACAATAGAAGAATATGATATGAGATATGCTGCAAATACTTGATAATAACTGAGAATAACAAGCCACTTCAAGGGGGAAAACCTCCAAATATCTCTAATGAGAACACACTTCACACTTGATGATCAAATAAGACTCACAACCTCCTATATATACCTATTTATGCCAAGGATATCACCTAGGCCGACTTAGACACACCTATATAAGACTTAGGCCGACCTAAACAACTAAATAACAATATACTAATGATAATATGACTTAATAGAGAGTTAAGATAGCCACAAGTTGACTATTCATAACCCGAAGTACAATAATATTAAGGGCGTAGCACTGTTTTCCATAGCACAATGCTAATTTTTGTTCTCTACCTTTGGCTATATACTTTCATTTGCAATGAATAATAAAATAGTTAATATTATAGAGTTAATGTTGTTATCCATAATCCATTCTTCACTTTCATACCGACTGATTTCATTTCGACTATCAATGGAAATCTACATATACAATATTAGATGTAGAAAACGGTATTATGAAATAGTGATAATCAACGATGGCCCATGAAATCTAACACAATGTGTCTAAGATTAACTATTTTATTCCATTGCTAGCATAACTTGAAACATAAACCCCCTAAGCAAGAACATACATTTTCCAACACTTTCACCAATGGTGAAACCAATCTTTCTTGACACACTTAAGATATAGGCTATCATTGCAATAAGTCCTTCTTGAGGCTGGGAGAAATAATAACTAAAAAGCTTCTATGAAGGTGGTTGGAGGCTACTTTGGTTTCTTTGCATTGGGTGATGGTTGCAAAATGAATACATGCAATCCATAGATCAAACAATATTGATATTAACAAACAATACAACCTTTTCTAAACAACACCTTATCTGAAATTGAAACAATATAGCCTTCTCAACAACACCTTGCTGAAAATGATACAATGTAGCCTAGGCTAGAGTATGACAATGAAGAATACCTTATGGAAATCAACATAAACTGTATGGCGTTCACTATTTTTCAACATTGTACCCATTGTGACAAAATGAAGGGCATGAATAAGAAATTCATTCCTTCCCTATGTGACGGATATGTATGTATGTCATAGTGGATGCAAACAACATTGATACATAGTGATTGCTATGTTAATTTTTTTTGGGACATTCTTGAAATGATAAGTTGTATTTTTACTGTTATATGGAATATGGATGCCGCCATTGATCGCACTAATGGAAAATGTATGTTCTAGGTTGGTTGTCTTAAGGAAACATAGATTGTTTTTTAAATCATTTATGAAGAGTTATGTAATTGTGCCTTTTTTATATTATTTGTTTTTGGTCATATTCTAAATGTCCCAACAAAAAAATTGAAATGTAAAAAATTTTGTAATTTAAAAATTGGGAACAGAGCTCGTTAGCCTTTGTTGGTTTAATTGAATCTTTAGCTATTGTTTTGTTGTTGTAATAGAGCTTGTGGCCAATCACCGATGTTGCAGCTCTGTCCTTTTCAAAGAGCAGCCCCAGCAATGTTGGTAGACTCTAGCTCTCCCCAGGCGGCTCGACAACCCTCCAACACTGATTTGATAAGTTTTTTCCTTGTTTATTTTTTGTTTCTGACACTTGTATTGGTTTTTTTCCATGTGCATTCAACAAAATGCAAAAAATATTTTCTTGCATTTGTAGCCCTTCTATTGTATATTCTGACTTATTTATATTTGAGGTATTTATGTGGCCCGCCCATTTTTGTTTGTTGGCTATTTGGGAGGAGTCTATCTGTAGCTATTTATGTTTCTTCCATTTTACTGGACTTTCATATAACTTTCTTTTTGTTTAAATAATGATTCCTATGGAACGTCCAGTGATAATTATAGACTTGTTCATAGGCGTTATTGCATTTAATGCTATATATATATATTTGTACTTGCATTATGAAGTATAGATGTGGGTGACTATGTACATTGTGCAGTTGAAAGTGCATCTCTACACTAGACAATTCCTAACTAAAAATAATCTAAAGTTCTCAATTACTGAGCTAAGTTTTCAATGCAACCTATTATTTCGCCTACCAACAAAATATGCAACCCATACATAAAAGAAAATTTTCTGCCACAAGCTATGTCAAGTGATGTTTATTTCATTTTCCCAGGCAACAACCATATGTTCCTAGATTTAAAATTATCTATATTTGTTCTTGCATCTATTAATAGGTTCATGTTGGAAAAGTTATTTTCTAGGTCTTTGTTGAAATCATGATTATCTCATTGAAGGCTTTTGTTTTGTGTTGATGGTTGCAACACTACATAGTTTATGTTGTTTTCTACAAGGTATTTTTTAATGTTGTTCTATAGCTTCTCAGCGTGTGTCAGCCACCTCTACTACCTTTTCCACAACCACCAGAAGTCTTGTGATACGGGGAGGGTTGTTGGCTAGCTGGGAGGTTGCAGATTTCAATTGTACCCTGCAAGGCGTTGTTGGTTGTCATGCTCTAACTTTAGTTATAAGCTTGGGCTATAGACCTACACTCAACAATGCCTTTTTATAAATGGCATAGGCTATTCAGATGCTTTGTTGACTTCAGAATGCTAAATACTTTTGTGTGCATATATGTTGACTATTATATTGTTTATTATATGTGTTTATGTGGACTGTTTTATTTCTTTGCAGCTTTCACCACTACATCAAAACCATAAATTTAATAATGTTTTAGAAGCTATTTAACAACAATCAAGAATGTGTATATATCTACATCTAACATCATATTTATATATATTGGTGTGGCTTTTTTTTTGGACCTACATATATATGCATTGCATGTGTTGGATTTGTGTGTAGCATTTGTTGCTTGGAAGTATATAAGCACAAAAATGTGTGTTTGTTTTCTTGTGTTTTGTTTCTTTTTTTCTTTTTCCAAATATGTAAGTATGTGAAATTAGATTTAGATGGCGTTGATATATACTCCTTGCCATGTTTATTGTTTGGCAATTCTCAGGGAAACATTGTTTCATGTATGGTCTCCATATATTGGGGATGGTTGCAATAATAGCTTGGATTTAAAACTTACCAAAGTAATTGAGTAGTTTATGTTATTTGGACTAAGGAATTGTTTAGTGCTCGGTTCTAGATTGGGTTGCACAACATATGCAACAAACATTGTAACCATAGCTTGTATAGTAAGTCTAATAAGGCACGTGGATTTTACTATTGATTAGGTCGGTCGATGATGTATCTTGTATTTCATTTCATATTTCATATGTGCAAATATGTTTATTTCTCACATTTGATGCAAATAATATTCATATGTTTGAGGTCCACCTATGGATATATATGTGTATTTTCTAGACATGGCTTTGGATACATATATGTGTGTATAGATTTCCCTTTCTAAGCATATATGTAGAGTGTTTTGTTGCTTCCCACCCATACCCACTACATGCAAATCATAGATGGAATAATATTTTTTCCAGCTATTCAACAACAATCAATAATGTGTATATATGTGTAGTTAAATTTTGAGATATATATATTGTGTGGAATTTGTTTTGCAACTCCAAAAAAATCTATTCCATGTGTTGAATGTATATGTACAAATGTGTTACTTGGAGATATGTGCATATGTACGAATGTCTCTTTTATAGTTTTTTATTCCTCTTTTGTCCACTGCAGATATGTGTGTATGTAAAATTAGATGTAGATGACATTCATATATATTTGTTGCTCTGCTTATTCTTTTCATAAGATAGGGTGGATAGCAGGCCTTCTTTTGTTCTTACTCATTTTAGTTAGCCTATGTACAGATATGTATGTTTGTGAAATTAGAGACCCACATCATTCATCCTATTTGGGCATGTGCAGGATCATGGTATGCCAAACAGGCCCTTAAGTGGCAAAAAATTCAGAAAAATCAGTGTTAGGCAACTTGACGTAAATATTTGAATAAGTTATCTATATTATTTCAAAAATATGTAAGAATAGAATTTTAGAAAATTGAATGTAGTTTCTAAAATACTAGGTTTATTTAAAATAAATAAAATCTATTTGGTGAAAATTTGAAATTTCAATGCAGAGTACTTAAATTTCAGGGAAAATAAGAAGTAGGTGTCTGTCGACCACCCTAACCATAATAAAATGATAATATTTTTTAAAGATTTTATATATAAGTAGAGGACTCATGTCGATGTGATGCATATTTTTTGTAATTTTTTCCAAGTAAATAATTAATTATGAATTTTTTATTACAACTTTTAGAAAATATAAAAACTTGTCTGCGACCACCTTAACTTGGTCAAAAATTCATGAAATTTAATTTTTTTTTTAATCCTATAGTATGTAAAGCATAGAATGTGACGCATGTTTTGGATTCAAAACATATGATACCGTTTGAAAGTTATAGATGTTTTCAATCAGCCTATCGATCGGGACTTTAGTCATAATTCTAATAGAAAATGAATAATAATTATTTATTAAATTCAAATTAAATCATAATTTATATTTTTGGAAAGCTGAGAATCTCCTCTAAAAACCCTTTTCATTTCATTAATTTTGGGTGAAAAAAAAGTCGTCAGCCACATACCCTACAAATATTGCCACTTTTTGGCATACCATGATCCTACACATACCCATTTGCAAACATGTATCTATGTAAAATCAGATGTAGACAACATTCATATATACTGCTTGATATTCTTATTATTTTCATAGGTTAATTATGATTTCTATTTGATCTATGGTTCTTGTCCAGTGGGAATATGTTTGCAAAGTGATAAAATAGTACATGTTCTTCATGATGGGATGTTGCTGGCTAATTTTGTATGATTTCAAGGGTAGTTGTTATTTGTCTAGGCCTAAATAGCAGTTTGATCAATGTTCCATCTCACACTTGCTATATAGCCTTCCATTGTATCAAAACCTTATTGAGGTATACATAGGTAACAACTATGCTTCAACAAGAACATTGACTATTTTATTACTTTGAAAACATTGCAACTGCATGAGAACCATATGCCAATTATTCCTAATGAAAAATAGTGTTTAATTTTTCTAACCTTCTTTATTGATGTACCAAATGATTTTGATTTAAAAATAAATAAATATCCACTAGCTTTATCCCAACTGAAACCCCCCCTGGAAGGCTCAAAAGACAGGAAGGCTAGCAAAAATTTTGACCAAAGTTCACAAATTCTGACCAAAGTTCACACAAATAGGGGGTAACAACACATCGTGCATGTGAGTTGTTACACTTCACAAATGGTGGAATAAATCTTGCATCTGGCACTTGCAATATAGCTTTCCATTCAGAAAATGTAGCAATAAAATAAAAATAGGGATCAGTGTGTATGAATATTTTTTGCACCCACTATGACATATATATGTATTTTCACATAGGGAAAATATATTGTCCACCATTGTAATCAATGGTGGTGTCAAAAAAAATATCACAGTAAGAAACCTATGCCCAGTTTCCAATTGAATCAAACATAAACTAGATAAGATTAACTATTTCACTTCGTTGCAACTATAACCCCACAACAAATGCCATAAATCAGACACCCTTGGTTTGAACACTGAGCCAGAAGTAGAAACTTGCAAAACAAAAAAATACATAGTTACAAACTGATGCAAAGCCATAGCCACAAAACGTGAACCTTGAAGAGGGACCCATAGAAAATTGAAGGTAACAAACCCATACAAAAATATACTCTTTTGTCAACATAACCTCATCAAAAATTGAAACAATACAACCTTCTCAACATCACCTTCTTGAAAATGAAACAATATAGCTAGAGCAAGAGAACAATAATCAACAATTCCCAATGGAATCTAACACAAAGTGTATAAGATTAACTATTTTATTTTGTTGCAACCATAACCACAAAACAAAAGCCATAAATCAAACAATATTGGTTTGAACACTGACCTAGGTGTAGAAACTCACAAAACACAAAAAATCACAGTTAGAAACCCATGCAAAACCAAAGCCACAAAACGTGAACCTTTATCCAAACAATAGTATTTATCATAAACATTATAGTCTTTTCTCAGTAGCACCTTATCAAAATTTGAAGCAACCAACAATACCTTATTATAGATAAAACAATGTAGCCTGCCAAAACCCATGGAGCACAAGTGTAACAATATGTAAAATAGTTTTTTTGATATGTACCTCTTCCCGCTTGGTTCAAGCAAACCTCTTTCCTCTAGCTTTGTCCATGCTACCTTGTTTCTCCAATCCTACAACCATAGCCAAAACATAGAAACCATAAACAAAAAACCACAAAAAATCATAGTATCGAATCCATGCAAAACCATACACAAATCACAAACCATAAATGAGCTAATATTTTGTTTTTAGAAACTATATATGAGAAATAGCTAATCAAAATTTGAAACAATCAACAGTACCTTATCCCAAATCAAACAATATGGCTCGACAAAAATTGTGAACTACAAATCAAATACTATTGCTAAGGGTTTTCCCAACATGCACCTCTTCCCACTTGCTTCAAACACACCTCTTCTCACTATCTTTCCTACAAAAAAATGGGCAAAATATTATCACAGGCGACACTTTTATTTTGCTTTGCAACCATCACCCCATGCACAAAACACAAAATAACCTCTACCCACTTTCACAGAAGTTGCACAAAGCTTGATCGAGCTAGCACCCTCATAGAAGCTTACCTTCCTTGCTAATGGTTGTGATAGCACGTATAAGAATAGAACAACACCAAACAATGCCTTATCAAAAAATTTGTAGACATTCATTTTTTTCCTCAAAGCATTAACCGATGGGTGTTATTACAACCATTGCCAGTACACGCAAAGCATACAATAATTAAAGTTGATGGGAACCAGCGTTCAATTCCAATGGCCTTCTCTATCCATGTTGCATGAAATGCACCAGCCTATTCCCAAGGCATCCAACAACCGCCTCTGCCACTTTACATGGCCACCAGTAGGCTAGAAAACTGGGAGGCTTATAAAAATTCTGACCAAATTTATAACCCATCCTCCACCTTTTCCCTGAATTAGCCTTCCATAGACCACAAATTGCAAAGAAAATAATTTCACAGAGGTTCAAATGTCATGACATGCACTTCTCTGTGCTAGCTTCAAGCAGAATTCTTCCCATTGGCTTCCTCTATACTACCTTGTATCTCATAGCCTACAAGAAAATTGCATAGCCTAATCAGTTTTAATCCATTGCAAACATAGCCAGGAAACAATGTAGCGTAAGCCAAAGAACAATAATTAACAATGCTTGATGGAGTCAAAAATAAAACCCATGCAGATCAATAGCCACAAAATTCCAACCATAAATGAAACAATATTTCTTTTAACAAACAATATAGGCTTTTGATAACAAATCCTTGAGGAAAATTCAAAAAATATAGCCTTTTCAACAATACTTTATTAAAAACGAGACAATATACGCCAAACTAGACAACAACAATCAACAAATCCTGAATAGTGTTAACAATGTAATTCCTTTCTAGACATAGATACAAAACTAAAGGAATAAACAAAATCCCACACAAAAAAATTTGCAGTGGCAAGGCCATGTGAAAATATACTATTTTTCCTCATCATAACCTGATAGAAAATTGAAACAATATGGGCTTCTCAATAGCATCTTTTTGAAAATAAGACCACATAGCCTAAGGTAGAGAATAGTAATAAAAAATACCTAGTTCAATCAAACATAAACTGTATAACATTAACTATTTTACTCCATTGCAACCATAGCCACAAAATGGATGCCATAAATAAAGCAATATTTGTTTCAACAACGAGCCAAATGGACAAAGCCATCAAACACAAAGATTCATAGTAACATACCCTTGAAAAATGATAGCCATAAAATGTGGACCATAGATTAAACAATATTTACTTTTATAAACAATATAGTCTTTTTTCAATAGCAGTTATCAAAATATAAAACAATCAAGAGTGCATTAACAAAGATCAAGAAATATAGCCTGCAACAACCTACAAGCCACAAGTGAAACAATATTCCAAATGGTTCTCCTAGTATGCATGTCTTTGTGGTTCCTTCACATACATAGATATATGTACATATGGCACATGCATTCTACATCACTTTGATTATTAGTGCCATTTCCAACACTTTTGTATTAGTTTTGGAGTCATTGGCCCATGCAAAAAATAGAAAATATGTTGCAGCCACCTTCAAAGAAACTTCACAGCAGGCGGTTGGACTTGCACCTTCACAAAAACTCATCCTCTTGGTATCAACATTTATTGTTCTATGGTGTCCATGTAGTGGCAATGGTTGTACCAACACCTGCTATTCAAAAACCTGAGTAGAGATAGAGAAAGTCTTTGCAATTTTCAATAAGGCATTGTCGGGTGTTCTTCTATGACTTTACCTCCTTTCATAGTTGTGATCCAAGATTGTGAGCTTCTTTGAAGGTTGAAGTTCGACTGGCCTTTCCAACAGATCTATCATTGTGTATCTATATCTATAAGTTTCCATTCATCTATATATCTATATTGTCTGTATCTAATTCCATGCACATACATTTCTACATGTGCTTGTGTAGTCCATATACTTCCAAAAAAAAAATTCTTACATATGCATCCAATGCATGATGTTGGATTCTAGTTTTCGGCATATTAGTTAAGTGTACCTTTTTATTTATTATTTCTCCTAGGCTCTAGATGAACTTGTTCAAATGATTGGTCGTATCTTAAGTGTGATAAGAAAGATTGGTTTCTCCATTGATCAAAGTGGTGGAAAATGTATGTTCTTGCTCGGTGGTTTGCTAAGAGCTCATAGGCTTCCATGACCCAATATGGTAGGGTGGAGACTAGGCCTTGTTTTTTTGTATTGATTTTTATATTTTATATTTGTTGTTTACCTAGATTATAGGCCTTTATGTTGGTGTTAGGTAGGAAAGCTCTTTTCATGTGACAAGCATTGCAAAGAAAGAAAAGCAAATAGATGTCCGGTCAACAAAAATTATAAGAAAAATCCAAAGTCACAATTAGCCATGGGTGTTCGGAATTCATGATAGCATGAAAATTATGTCTAGAGAGTCTTGTATGGCAGTGAAAATTGCATACAGATCTAATGGTAATAGCTTGCACTTACCTTAAAAGTTGATTCTTGCAACTTTGACTATTGTTGTTTTAAGCCTCATTTCTAAATGATAGGATTGAGTTTTAATAGGAATAGTAAAATAAAATATATGAATATTGTCTATATGTAATGCCATGTACATATATTTCTACATGTACTTCAATTCCTCCATATGCATCCAATCCATGATGTTGAATTGTATTTGTTGGCATATTTGTTAAACATACCTTTTAGGTTCTTATTTCTTACAGCCTCACAAATGCAATTGTTGCAATGATAGGATGTATGTTATGTGTGATGAGAAAGATTGCTTCCACCATTGATAAAAGTGATGGAAAATCTATGTTCTTGCTCAGGGGCTTGTTGAGAGCCCATGGGGATCCATGACCCAATATGGTAGGGTGGAGAGCAGGCCTTGTTTTGTTGTTTATCATTTCATATTTTCTATTCACTATTTAGTTGTGTTGTTGGTACTTGTGGACATGGTTGTATGCATGTATACATTTATGTATGCATATACGTAAATAAAAAAAAAATCCACCACCTTTTTCGTGGTGCTAGAGAGCTCAAAAAATGGGAAGGCTGACAAAAATTCTGACCAAAGTTCACCAAAACTAAATAGCGTCTCACCACCTTTCCCCTAGTGCTATAAAACTCTAAAACCGGTGCATATGTATGTGTATGTATATATGCATGTGCACTCAAAAAAAAATTTTCCCAATATGGTAGGGTGGATAGTACATCTTGTTTTGTTTTGTTTGGGTGTTTGCAAGCACTTTTTGTCTTCATTGTAATATATGTATATGTATATGTATATGTGTATATGTATGTATATATGCACGTGCAATGGAAAACATGAAGATTTTATAGATGAAGACTATAACAAATGAAGGAATGATGCAGAACCATAGGAGCAGCAACATTACACTCTTCTTTAAAGTGTACATTGTACCTTCCATTCGTTACACTCTCCATTGAAAACATTTCATATGCATAGCTACATTTGCAAATACATTTACATATGTGTATGCTTTGGTTTTTCTCGATAGATCACTATTGGGGAAATTATTTGTGAATGTGCATGTTTCTAATTTTTTATTTTTTTACTTTTACACCATGTTTTATATTTACAGCCAACAAATCGCTAGTTATGCATCCGATGCATACTGTTGATTGTGATGTCTTAGTAATAACTGTTAGTATGAAAGGTTCTATATTGGGCATAGTAAGTAGCATTGGTTTCACCCTTGATCATACTGGTGGGAAATGTATGTTCTTTCCTGAGGGTTTGGTGATACCCCATGGGGCTTTATGGCCCACTATGGTACAGTGGAGAGCAAGTATTTATTTGGTCTATTTCATTTTGTAT
The DNA here is from genome assembly GCA_007258455.2 of Sequoia sempervirens. Taxonomy (NCBI): domain Eukaryota; kingdom Viridiplantae; phylum Streptophyta; class Pinopsida; order Cupressales; family Cupressaceae; genus Sequoia; species Sequoia sempervirens. The sequence continues at coordinate 49,330 of VDFB02082300.1, forward strand.
TCCATGTTTGTTGATTGGTTGCATTGTTTTTTTTTAGCTCGCATGCACATCCTTTTATATTTCCAAGTAGCAAAACTCGTGAATTTTTGAGTTGGTGTTTGCAAACACATTCTTGTCTTCATTGTAATATATGTATATGTATATGTATATATGCATGTGCAATCAAAAAAATGAAGTTATTTTAGATGGAGAGTGTAATGAAGGAAGGGATGATGCACAACCATAAGCAGCAATAGCAGTGCACTCTTCTTTAAAGAGTGTATCATACCTTCCATTCATGATACTCTCCATTGAAAACATATTGCATATGCATATATACATTTGCAGACATATTTCCATATATGTTTTCTTTGGTTATTGTCAATAAGTGACTAGGGAAAAGTATTTTTCTATGCGCGGGTGTTTTATTTTCTAAATTTTCCCTTCCCTACGCGATAGTTTTATATTTTCAAGTAGGAAATCTGTATATATGCATGCAATGCACAATGTCAATTGTGATGCCTTGGTTGTTATCCCTTCTAGGCTCAAAAAATAACTATTAGAATGAAAGGTGCTATATTGGGAGTAATAAGCAACATTCATTTCATGATTGATCATAAGGAAGAAATTTGTGGACACACTTGAGCTCATACCATTGACGATACTTCTTTTTCAGGAGAGTATTGAAGTATTAAACTATATGTATCATTATACTTGACAAATTACTAGTATATGCGACATGGTTTAACACTAAAAATGCTTTGCTAGAAAGAAGTATTGTCAATGCATAGTGTTACCATTAATTCCTATCCATAGGAAAATTTAGTATTTCAATTAATGCATTCTCTTTTGAATTAGCCACTTCTCCAATGAAATTGTTCTCATAGGTCTTTGTGACCTAGTATGCTGAGGTGGAGACCAGGTGTTCCTTTCATCCGTTTCATTTTGTATTAGCTATTTGTTCATTGGTTGTATTCTTGTTTGTTTAGTTGGAGTTTGAAAGAACTTTTAAATACAAATCATATAGATACATACATGTATTTATGCATATACATATATGTGTGCTTTGGTTGTTTTCCATAAAGCATTGTTGAAAAAAATAATTGTCCCATGTGTGCATTTTCCCTTCTTTGTGCATGGCTTTATTACTATGGATTGTTTTGTTTTGTGAGTCTTCCATCTAGGCCATTGTTAAAACCAATATTGTTTCCTTTATGGCTTCCATAGTGTGCTAATGGTTGGAACATAGTAAAATAGTTCATGTTATATAGTTTATATTGTTTTCCATAGGGTATTATTGAGTTTTTCTATCTGCCTTTGGCTACTTTGTTGCATATTAAATTAGCTTGACTGCTTTAGTTATGCCATTTCCCTCTAACTTAGTGTTTGCAACCATTTTTTTTTTTTTTAATATTATTATTGTAGGCTTCACAACCTTCTTCAAGTTCCAACACTATATCAAGTGTGGATGGTAAAAAGGCAGCAAAATGCTAAAGAAACCAACTTTATTATGCATTCCACAAAGACCATGTTTGCATAGGTCGGCGAGCCAAGTACTTGCAACAAATATGTGCTCTAGAACCAACTAGCTTGGCACCACATGCCTAGCTAGGCACACCACCATTGCAAGCAAGCTCGCTGGTAACACTTGCTTGTTGTTGCACCCCCTCAACTCCCACCCCTTCGTAGCTGCAACACAACCACCGCAGTGAATATGCCTCCATAATGCCTGGCTATACACCATCATAAACCCTTGTTGGGCATGCCTTGTCATCTGCATCATTGACAACCCACCACTCAAGCAACATGTTTGGTGAAACTTTCTGCATTGCTATGTAGTCCTTCCATCGATGCATTGATGCTTTGTCTAAATTGAAAATTTGTTTTGTTTGCAATGAGAGTTATGTCGGCATGAGAGTCTGAACATCCAGTGTTGGAATTGTGTGTTTGTGTTGTGCTTTTGAAAAAGGTGTCCATGATTTAGCCTAACAAACAAAATGGATCCAGGGCCACAAATAGTTGTCCTTGCAAAGCTTACTCAAATGAAAGAAATGCTTATAACAAAATTTGCTCTAGTTTTGCAAGTAACCCATGCTAAAGGAGGCCAATACAAATATAGTGGCCATACTATAAGCTTCCCACAAGACATCACAACCATTGCAAATTTTTTGCCAAATTGTCTACATGATCTTGAAGTTGTAATTGTGTAAAGAATTGGCATTCAGGGGACAAACTATGATTGCTATGTTGACAAAGATAATGTCATGGTTGCATTAATATATAAAATTGAGAATGACCCATAATATAGTGATGTTGCAATGGATTGTGATGATTTAAATTTGTTTCCTTCTACAATTACTGACATCTCTAATCTTCTTCACATAATGGAAGAACCGAGGCATAACCCAATTGAACCAATGGCAACTACAAAAAGCGTTGTTGATGAGGAACCTGACCTTCAAGACTTGTCATCATTTATTCCATTTATACCCAACCCTCCTCGAGAATTGTAGGCAATTAGAGATGCCTTACAAATTAAAGACACTAGTCAAAATACCTTGCCTAGGCCTGGAATAAATTCTAGCCCTATCAATGAATATAATACAGAAGGGTTATTAAGCATGGCTTTTCCAATCTTGTTCCCCATTGGCATGGCAATGCCCCTACAATCGAGAACCATACAAACTCACTTACATGAATATGCATTGCACTTGATGAGATACTATGATAATAGATTTGGGAGGCATCTGATATTTAGATATTTGATAATGAGACACCGAAGCCAACAATCAACATTAGTTTTTATGAAAATAAACTTGGAGGAAAGAATCCCAAAGTTTGTTCTTTCTTTGAGACAATTGCTTCGGAAAGCACTAGATACTCAAATAGCAAACCAACTTGTTCACTTTGGTGTATCCTTGCGAGGAACATGCTCATATTGGGCCAAGTGCCAACAAGAGCTTGCAACAATGATTCGCCAGCTTGGTACACCGACTCTTTTCTTCACTTTGAGCCCTGTAGATACAAAATGGCCCAATCTGCATAGGGTGATTGAACCTCATGTCTAGTTTAATTTTCCATACTACTACAAATACTTCACAAAGAACATTGTACAGAACCCACACATAACAACATTGTACATGCACTTGTGATTCATTATTTTTCATGCAGAGGTTATTGAGAGACTTTTCCACACAAAGGACTATTGGTATAGGTATGAGTTGCAACATCATGGGTCATTACATGTACATGATTTCTTGTGGTTCCCAAATTCCCTGAACATGGACATGCTTGATTGGTCCAACCAACATGAGCTTCAACAAGCAAAAAAAATCTTTGATCTCTATGTTTTAGCATGGAACCCTCATCCCCCAGAGCAACTAATATCAAGGATCCACCACAACTTTGGAGGACCCGTGCTTGCTTAATACTACACAAATTTCTTCCATGGATCGAATGGTGGACTATGAATAGTTGTTGAACACAGGGAAAAGACATATCAAGTGCACTCAATACACTTTCCTTAGGAAAAAAGGCCACCAGTTACAATGTTGCTACAAAGCTCCGTGGAATACACAACCATCTTCAACATTGGTAATTGACAGTGAATTAAACAAATCATATAAACCGGTAAGAAATGATGAGTGTGTTAATATCCACAAGCCTAAGATGCTTGCAATTTGGCAAGAAAATGTTGGTTTCCAGCCAGTATTGTCTAGACAAATTGTGCTAAACTACATTTCCAAATATGCATCAGAGTCTAAGAGAAAATATGAAAGCTACATTGATATCTTGTAGAGGCTTGCAAATACCAATACATCTGGGGATAAAGCATTGCTTTCCTACCAAAAATTCATGATGAATTTGGTTGTTGATCATGAAATTGGTGCACAAGAAACATGCCATATGCTACAAAATTTTACCCTTGTCATCTCAAGTCAACATTTCTTGTCTTTGAACGTTAGTAGGCAAACATTTCATCGTTTGAAAATAGTTGATAGTGGTGACAAGCTTGCCAGTGGTTATATTCATTCCTACATGCAAAGACTAGCTAAAATGGAGACAATATCCCTTATTCATTTTGCACAACTTTATACATATCAGAAAAATTACAAAGGTGTAGCTTGGCGTGCTTGGCCACAACCTGCTATCATCATTGTTTACTCACTTTTCAAGACCATCTTACAGAAACAAAGTGATGTCTTCAAAACATTTTTTTGGTCAGAATTGCTACTATACAAACCTTTTTGAAATGCTTAGGCTGACATAGGCCTTACGAGAGAAAGCATAACACAAAATTGGAGGCTATTTTATGTTGTTGGTGTAGACATACAAAATTAGCATCATGCATTTAACTAATTCAAAATCATCCATTCATCAAATAAATCAAGTCTATCTCTAAAGTCATCTATTTAAATTAAATAAAACAACTTTATTTAATTTGATCCTAACATCACCCTCCTTGATTAAATAAATCAAATCTTTATTTAATTAAATCTAAAATCATTTTCCATCTCCTTTATTGATTTAGTTTAATCCATGAATCTAAAGCAAAAGGTAAAATCACCTAATCCTCTTTTAAATTAACTAAATCCAAATTAAATCTAATCTAATGCATGTCACATTCTCTATATTTTCCCACTTGCACAAATAAAGGATTTTAATTAATTTATTAAATCCTCATTTTCCCTCAACAAGGAATCTTTGGAGAATATTCCCTCAAGTTTGAAGTCAAATCAAGTTGACTTGTACCTTCCAACATGGCATTAACTCCCCTCTTACATGTCCCCCACTTGGAATTTAAGTCCCTTTTTCTCCCTTCAACAAGCCAAATTTGAAATTTGAAAAGGCCAACTAATCTCATTTATTGGCACATTGACCAAAACTTGCACATCCTCCATCCACTCACATTTGGACAAGTGGCTCCTTCCTATTGGTTGAATCTTTGTCCCACATTCACCCATTTTGCTTCTTCTCTTATCAAAATCTTCTATAAATGAAGAGGCTATCCTTCATTCTTGGCATCCACAATTTATGCAAAGTTACTCTCTTCACATTGAGAGCTGATTTTGTCCACTCCATCTTCAAGGCACTTCATTTGCTTGTCAAGGGTTGGGAAAGGGTCACTTTTCACAACAAAGTGACACTAATCCACTATGGAATAGGTGTGCACTATGTTTCTTTCATGCTTCTAATTAGTTTGTGTTTTTATCTTATTTGAAAGGAATTATGCATTATTTCATAGGAGCATTTAACAAATTTGCATGAACTAACCCATGTTATGGAGTTTATAGCTTTGGGCAGATTTTATTGGTGCTCACACTTCCAATTTAAATTTTCCCTCCCACATGACTTGTCCATCCAACATAGCATTAATTCTCCTCTTACATGTCCCCCACTAGGTATTTAAGACCCATTCTTCTCCCTCCAACAAGCCAAATTTGAAATTTGAAAAGGCCACCTAATGTCATTTATTGGCATATTGACCAAAACTTGCACATCCTTCATCCTATCACATGTTGACAAGTGGCACCTTGTCATTGGTGGATCTTCAGTCCCACATCCTCCATGTTTGGCATTATTCTATCCTTATTGATTATAAATAGAGGCCTCCTCTATTGTATTACTCCTCCACAACTCCACAATCTTAGTGTCTTTCTACACAACTTGATACACATTATCTTGCATCTTCATATCTTGAGCTTATCAAAAAGGGGTTGGGAAAGGGCTATTTTCCACATCAAAATAGCACCAATCCCCCTATGAGATGATAGTTTGATCCATTTTAGATAATTTTACATGTTTATGCTTTCTTTGTATGTTTTTTATCATGTTTCCTTGTCTTAATGTGATTAAGAATTTCATAGGGAGTTTGATTATTGTTTTGCTAACTTGAATAATTATCTATTGTGTTGTTTATATTAGCCATGAGGAAAAAATCTTGCTCATAGTTGGCTATGACACTTGGCATGTCAATAGACTTATTGTCCCCCTGCTGATGGGGAGGGTAGTGATAGTGATACCGATGTTGCACAGTCTCTACCCCATGCAGATGAATATGAATGGGAGTTGCTCTCTCGACTTGGTGCCACAAACAATGTTTGTTTTGACCAGTTGCAACTCTTGGGTAGACGGGACTTTGACCTACATCATAGGTGGGACAACCACCATGTTCCAGAGAATATTCATAGCATTGTTGAACAATTTATTTCAAAAAGTAATTACATACAGCTAAAGACACTCTTTGCTCATTTGCAACACCTGCACTTTTCCATTGACTATCTCCTAGGCAAAAGCTTGCTTTGAATATCATTGAACACCATCTTGTCCTATCTTCATCCCCACCGCTACATATGATCATTCAAGGAACTGTTGGCACAAGTAAATCATTCCTCATTGACAAGATACGAAGAGCACTAAATACATTGTTGAATCAGAAAATGAATTCTTTGCTTGCTTTGGCGCCAACGGGTGTTGTTGTTTACAATATTCATGCCTCCACAATGCATACTGCTCTTCAGATACCAATAAGAGATATGAATCCATTGAAAATAAAACCATTGACCATATTTCAAGAGGACTTCTTACATATTAATTACATATTAATTGATGAAATGAGCTTCTTGGGTCCCAAGTTGTTGCTTAAAATAGATAGTCAATTGTGGCAAGCATTCCCTAGTAGACATATTCAACCATTTGGTGGTGTCTCTATTATACTCGTGGGTGACTTGGCACAACTGCCCCATGTTATGGATAGGCCTATCTATGGTTCTCGGTCCATAGCATTGGCACTTTGACACACTTTTAATATTGTTGTCACGCTTCACACTATCTTTCACCAGCATGGGCAATTTGATTCACAACAACAATTTCATGCACTTCTTATGAATAGTAGAAATTGTTAGGCATCCCTATTTGATTGGAAAATTCTTATGAATAGAACAAAATCCATATTTATGTCTAAGCAAAACCAAGATTTTGATGAGGCTATCCACTTATTCCCAACAAATAGGTTAGTTGATTTGCATAATAGGAAAATGCTATAGCAGTTAAATGTTCCAATTGCAATTAGTATTGTTGAATGTTCCCAAAAAAACATACTTGATTATGGTGATGATGAAAAACTTCAAGAAGAGCTCTTGCTTGCAATTGGTCAACAAATAATGTTGACAACAAATCTTTGGGTGGTAGCTAGCCTGGTTAATGGATCATTAGGTTTAGTGAAGCCTGTTTTATATGCTAGGGGTGCTAAACCACCTCAACTACCTAAATATGTTGTTGTTTGACTTCCATAACTACATTGGCCTAGCATGGGATCGAGACAATCCAAAATTCATCTCGATTATCCCAATCACATGAGGTAGCCGAAGACAACTCCTATTGACAATGGCCTAGGCAATAACAATCCATAAATCTCAAGGCTTAACACTAGAGAAAGCTACAATAGATATTGGAACTAAAGAAAGGAAAGGACTAACATTCACAACTCTCTCTCATGTTAAATCAATAGCAAGAATACACATAGATCCACTTTTCTCTTTTGGTAGGTACTCTAGGCTACATTCCAACAAATACAACATGCTTCAAATTAAAGAAGAGGATCGCCTCCAACAATTGTCTGCATTCACATCATGATGAAATTTTTTTTTCTTCACAGTAACTATACCACTTCTCCTTTTCCTTTTCGTTTCAATGCTTTCATAATACCATTGATTCCTAGTATTCATTTTTCCTTGTTCACTCCATAGTCCAATTCTAATCACTTTTCCCAACATTCTGAAGGTTTTACTTCTATAGTCATTGCTAAGAGAAGTTTCTATTCAACTATTGCCTTGTGTTTCCCCTTGCACCCAACAACAAACATCAATTCATTCCTCTTCCCCACTTTCCCAAACTATTATCTATATTTAATTTTAATCTCAATTGATTCCTCCCCTTTACCCAATAATGTTGCTTCTAGAGCTATCACGTTTGAATCATTTCTTTCTAACAAATTTAGATTGAAAACATTTATGGCTATTACTGTAGATCTTCACAATTCTTAATACTTTCATGCTCACAAGTTTTCCATGGTGTTTGAGCTGCAACTATATTCCATTTGTATACAAGGTAAGGCTATATGTCATTCTTTCCATCTCTTCTTTTGCAACTGCATCCAAAATTCTGTCACAAATGCCACAATTGTATATATTTTTAAAAATAGATAACAGTGATTTTAGCTGAATAAAATTGCCAGTGCCAGAAGATAATTATATGTAATCATCCACATATTGTCTCCTCTTTGAAAAAGGTATGTCTACATCCTTTTTATATGATCTATTCTATTGCACATATATTAGATATTATTTGTTACTAACTATACAACTATTTATATTTGTTCATTTAGATATTGTCTACTAATGACACATGTTTGTTGTACTAAACTTCAAATTTCCCTTATGTCTAACCATATTTCATTGAAAGCATTTTAGATTGCAAATGTGCATAGTGAAATATAGATGCACATGTCTAGTGTATAGATCTCCTAAATTTTAAATAGCTTTACGATTGCACATTTGCATGGTGTATGGCCTTCACCTACATTCCATTTCTATACAACGTAAGCCTATATATCTTTCCTTCCATTTCTTATTTCACAACTCCATGTCAATTTATTAAAAATGTACAATATTGATTTCCACTCAACAAATTTTCTCAGGTGCCAAATCATTGCCTTCACCATTGATTAAAGTAGTGGACAATTAATCTTTCTACTCAAGGGTTTGGTGAGAGCCCATGACGCTTGATGACACAATGTGGTAGGGTGCAAAGCAGGCCTCCTTTTTTGTCTTGATACTCCAATCCATTCCCTAAACAAGGTATGCCTAGATTTTATTTACTTACACTGTTCTACAACAATTGCATTACATATTATTTGTTATGAATTCTATAAGTCTTTATATTTTTTGATTGATTTATCGTCTACCAATGGTATGTGTTTAGTACACTAAACTTCACATTATCCTTTCATGTTTGCAACGATACTCAACCCAAACAATCCTCATTCATGGACCTTTTGATGCCTTTAGATCTTGTATTAAGTCAGCAGCGGCCTAAACATTGCTTTCACCATTGATCCCAATGGTGGACAATTTATTTTCTTACTCGGGGGTTTGGTGAGAGCCCACTCAACAAATTTCCTCAAATTCCAAATCATTGCCTTCACCATTTATTAAAGTAGTGGAAAATTAATCTTTCTACTCAAGGGTTTGGTGAGAGCCCATGACGCTTGATGACACAATGTGGTAGGGTACAGAGCAGGCCACCTTTTTGTCTCAATACTCCAATCCATTCCCTACACAAGGTATGCCTAGATTTTATTTATTTACACTGTTCTACTACAATTGCATTACATATTATTTGTTATGAATTCTATAAGTCTTTATATTTTCTAATTGATTTATCGTCGACCAATAGTATGTGTTTAGTACACTAAACTTCACATTATCATTTCATGTTTGCAACCATACTCAACCCAAACAATCCTCATTCATGGACCTTCTTATGCCTTTAGATCTTGTATTAAGTCAGCAGTGGCCTAAACATTGCTTTCACCATTGATCCCAATGGTGGACAATTTATTTTCTTGCTCGGGGGTTTGGTGAGAGCGCACAATGCTCCATGAGCCAATATGGTAGGGTGGACATCAGGCCTTGTTTTCTTAAGTTGACACTGCATTCCACGATGTGCACCACATATGCCTAAATTTTATTTACTTCATTCCTCACATTACAAGTACATAGCATATTATGTGTTATAAAATATAGAACTTTGATATCTCTTGGTTTACATATTGTCTATGAATTAGAGATGACCTCTGCACTAAAATTCACACTTTGTTGTTATTATTCTAGAGCATACTCTAGCCATAATGTGGATTTCAATGATTTTGTTTAAAGTCATCAGTGGCCGAAACATTGCTTCTACCATCAATCACAGTGGTGGACAGTTTATTTTTCTACTCGAGGGTTTGGTGAGAGTGTGTGGCACTCCATGACCCAATATGGTAGGGTGGAGATCAAACCTTGTTTTCTTGTCTTCCTACTGCAATCCACCACGTGCACAATTATGGTTAAATTTTTCTTATTTCATCCCCTGTATTACACTGTATTACATATTTTGTACTATACATTATAGAACTCTTTAAATCTGTTGATTTACATATTCTCTATCAAATACAGATGTTGACCACACTAAACTTCACATTTTTTTCCAGAGCAGACTCTAACTATAATGGCGAATTTGATGAACTAAATGCAAAATTAGTCACAATGGTCAAATAGACAATTAGATCCTAATATACTCTATGTTGATTGTAATAAGCAATATTCATTCCACCCTTAATCAAAGTGGTGGACAACATATTTTTTTGCTTGGGGGTTTGGTGAGAGTCCATGAGGCTCCATGACCCAATATGGAAGGGTGGAAACTAGGGCTCATTTTTTTGTGTTTTATTTTAGATATCTTATTTATATATCTCTATGTTTATGACATAAGATTCAAACATAATTCATACATTTCAGGGTATGGTTGTGACAGAATAAAATAGTCAATGTTATACACTTTGTTTTAGATTCCATTGGGCATTGTTCATTATTGTTCTCTTGCTTAAGCTATATTGTTTCATTCTCGAGAAGGTGTTGTTAGAAAAGCTATATTGTGCCATGATCCCTCTCATGGTCTAACGAAATTGTTGACATTATGCAGTTTTTGTCAATTGTTATTGTCTAACTTGCCCTATATTCTCTCATTTTCGATAGGCTCATGTTCAAGAGGTTGTATTCTTTCAATTTTCAATAGCGTGTTGTTGAGAAAAGACCAAAAATTTTATTGATTATTGTTCTCTATCTTAGGTTGCATTGTTATATTTTTGATAGGGTGTTGTTGAAGATGCTATATTATTTCAATTTCTGATAGGGTGCTATTGTAAAGCCTAGATTCTTTCAATATTTGATAAGGTTTTGTTCAGAAAAGGGTACATTTTCATTGTTCAAATTGATAGAACTTAATTTATGGCTTTTGTTTTCTCTCTCTGGTTGGAATGCAGTAAAATAGCTTGTCTTATACAATTTATGTTAATATAATGTTGCATCCTTGATTTGCTGAACTATAACAGTCTACATTTTCCCATACGTTAGTTAGCCTTTTACAATTTATCTTTCTCTTTGTAATGCATTCCTCATTGTCACTCTCTACCTTACACTATATTATTTCATCTCCAAATTGTTTGTTGCATTCCCTATTGTGCAATATTGTACACAATAAATATGCACCACTATGTATCAATTGTGTTTGTATCTACTAAAGTATACATACATATGTGCAAATAGGGGAGACACATTGTCCACCACTGCATACAATGTACCACTATGTCAATATCTTGTCTGTGTCTGCTACGAGATATATTAAACTTTGGCACCCCCGGTGTTTACATGTCACTTGCCTTTCATGTTCATCTTGGCCTATCGACTCATTGTTGCATGTTACTACACATAACTACTAGTAATTAAAGTGTACTGAACTAATCCTAAGATTAAGGTGCTACCGATCGTTAAATAGCCTTCCTATTTTAATATGAAAGAAGTCAATGTTATGGCTGAAATTTCCTATTTTAATATGAAAGTCATTGTTGTGGCTGAATTTTGGAGTTTTCATTTTATGTTTATTTGGATTATTTTGCACCAAAAGTTGATATCAGCAAGTTAATCATTTGTAAGCATGAAAGCAAATTGTTTGTTTGTTTAATTCACGAGATAAAGCACCACCGTCCAATGTCTAAGCTGTCGTCAAAAGCTAAGTGGGGTGAAAAGAACCGGTCGGGGATAATGATAATGATGTATCCTATATGGCTTACATCTTACCACACGCGTAACACTCTGAAAGCGATATCAATCTTACTTTGACCTCTGCCATCACATACACACTGCTATCAACCAAATTGCGTGCTAGGATGGTCCTTCCCTACTCGCTGTGTTAGTAGCACAACGACACATTACACTGTCGTTGTACCACACCAATTTCCTTCCATATTCTGTCGTGTCGCTGGACATCTTTTCCGAGCTTAAGATAAGGATTTTCTCGCATCTTCTTTGTTTTCTGTCATGTTACAGAGAATTATTGGCATCTTCAAGGCGATGCAGTGCATCTTTATGGCTTAGAAAGAGAGCGAAGTACGTGAGATCCAGCTAAGAGAGGGTTGTGGGTTCCTCTGATTTGCTGCCTTCTCAGATGTTACTTCTTGTATTGTTCTTGTTAGGCGGTGAGAAGTTTCCAAATTTCTCATGTATCTTTCTGTATGAGAAATTTATTCTCATATTCTATGTTTTTAAGTATTTTAGCTGTAGGAGATGTCTCTATGTGGTTGCACAATCTAACTTTTGATGGGCTCATGTGGTCCTCTTTCTCGACTGGTTTAACTTTTCTGTCTTACTCTTTTCTTTTCATTTTTGTCCTGCTTACTCTTAACATGAGGCCTCCTTTTTTGCCTTCATGCATACCAGCTACGCCGTATTAGACTGGCCCGCCCTAGATGATAATAATAGGGCACAGGGAAAGGATAAAACGTGGTAAGAATAATGTCGAGATGTCGTTTTACATTTTGATACTTTCAATTTTCAACCTCGTCTGCTGCAAATGCTGAGCCCCACATTTGTGAGCCCTTGTGGAAAAAGATCATCAGTCACATTAGTCCCATCATCTAGGTGAGCCCCCCTTTCTTTCACTGCCCTTTTCGAATGAGAAATATGAATCTCTTCTGGCAGATATTTAAACAAATCGCAAATGTGAGCATTTATATTTATTTTAATATTTCTATTTTTAAAAATATGTATGTTAAATGTTGAAATACCAAATATATTATATTGTTGATATGCTTTCGGAAAAGCTTAAAATTAGTTCATGTTTTTGTATGTCACAACTTCTAGTTTATTTTAAAAAGAAATTTTAAAATACCTCTATCATGTAACTTCTTAAATCTTCTTATAACAAAATTTGATCAGTTATCTAAACAGTCAAGGCTAAATTAAAGAAAATTTTGGAACCCTCATAGAAGGATATTATTAGGCACACCCATTGCATCATTAAGGTGAGACATACTATTCTTCATTATATTATTTTGAATCTACTCTACTAGACATGTATGGAAACTAACAAAATGTGGTTATGTATGTCTATTTGAAATACATGTATGGAAACTAACAAAATGTGGTTATGTATGTCTATTTGAAATACTGGCATATCCTAAATTTGAATGCTAGGTCAAAATAATATTTCTAGATAATGTCTATAAATATATGTGGTTTTTAGGTCAAAATAATTTTTCTAGATAAAATAGAAAAGTGAGTGTGCAATAAAAATGGATTTATAAACTGAATTCGAAATGGATAGAAGACATCCTATATGCAAAAGATGGTGATTGTGGTAGGTCTTTAAGGGAAATTTTCAAATATTCAAGTGAAGATTAGCTAGATGAAGACAAGGGGGGTCTACATGGGGTTTTGTAGAACCAAATTGTGGATCTCAAAGAGAGTACTAGATTTCATCCCAATATTTCAAAGATTAAAATCCAAGGCTTATGATCTTAGAGATCATGGGTAGAAAGAGTACAAGGAAGAATGAACTGACTTCCATTCAAGGGTTCTACTTTGGATCCAACCTCTATTGTAGAGGATCTCTAGTTGAATATCCTAAATCAAGTAGTGGATAGAGCATCCTTCAAATTAGTGAACACATTAATAGAGAATTTTAGTGGGACTAGATCAAATATAAACAAAATTATAAGTTTGGTTATTAGGAAGTAGAGAATTAAGGGAAACCTTAATATTTTTGCAATGCTCAATATCCTAAGTCAAGTAGTAGATAAAGCATCCTTCAAACTAGATAACACATTAATATGAAAATTTATGGGGACTAAACCAAATATCGCTACAATTAGAAGTTAGGTTGACGTAAAGTGGACACTAAATGGAGACCTTTATATTTTAGTCATGCTCAAGGGATTTATTTAATTCTCCTTTCCTAATAATGAGGATTGTGGTAAGATATTGGTGAAAGGACAATAGCTTTTGGGAAAAGAATGTTTTTTCTTATGCAATTAGAAGCCTAGTTTTGACATAGACAAAAGAAATGTAAATCTTCTTTCTATTTGAGTTTGTTTACATGGATTTTTAACATGGTATTTTAAGACTTTATTTGGGCCCCTGGTAGTTCTTTATGGTATCTTTTATACCTCCATGAGTCTATATATTGTATACTTGAGATGGAAACATAAGAGAGGAGTTTTTTAAAGGGTTATGCTATCAAATTTCTACTAGAGAAAGAGGATGTTGATTTCCATGGAGGCCAAAACTTGATATTGTATTGTAATAGAATTATTGTTGCTAAATAACATATTGGTTTGATACTTTGGTGGTAGGGTGTTTTTGAAATGGTTTTCCAAAGCTATGTAAGTGTCATTTTTTTTCTTGTGGTTGATTTCCCTTGCATCTCTTTCTCATTCTTTCTTTTCTATTTTTTTCGATTCCAAAATGCTACTAAAATTCTTATATAAATGGTTATGTGATAATATCCTTGAAGGCTTAATGTTGAAATTCATACAATAATTAATAACTACTGAAGATTGAATATAATTGATAAGTTATTTATGCTTCCATTTCCTAACTATACATGGAAAATTAACCAAGTTACTATATTAAATATTGCATAATGTATTGCTAATATTTAGTGGTACATATCATTCTAAAGAAGTACATGTAGCATTCACCCTTTTCGTAGACATTTCTTGTTCTTTATCTCAATATTTGATGCAGGAGCATCCAGGTAGATGAGCAATTAGCATCAAGCAAAAAAAAAAATTGTTTGATTTTTCTTTTGTTTTTCACTCTCTATTGGTAGCCATCATCTATAAAGAAAATTCAATGATTAAACATCATATTTAATGTTTACATTTTGAAACTTCATTTCATTGAAGAATTGAATATTCATTGCAAATTTAAATATGAAGAGAAAATTGTATAAGATATTTCTCATAATAAATATACTTCTGAGAAAATTTATCAAAAGAAATTATAATGCTCAATGTTGAAGTAGAAGGTGAGAAGTCACCCTGGATAGCAAATTGGAAAGGTTGCAACAACCGAAGGGACAAAGAAATAATGTAAAATTGTAGATAGATGAGAGAGTAAAGCATACCTGGGTAAGGAGAAAGACCCACGCCAAGCTCAAAGGTAGATTATTAATGTTTGAAAGTTGTGTAGAACAACGAGTGGATGAAGAGAGAGACCGCATTGCAATTAGGAGAAAAAGGCATCGTAGAGGATTATACAGATATAGAGGAAAATATTTTGGATGTTCTTGTAGAGTGAAAGGAGAAGAATCGAATTGAAGAAGTCAACCTACACATTATATATAAATGTAGATTTCATTAAAGATAGAAAATGTGTTCAAAGGAGAACATAGGGATAAATTTGCATGATTTAGTTTGAGAAAGAACCATTAATTTCAAATGTATATTTAAATAAACATTAGGGAGATAGGCATGGACAATAGGAGAGAAGGCAATTGATTTAGAGGTCAAGCCACAGAGTAAGGGAAAAATACAAATTGGAATTAGGCATGAATCGTAATTTGTGGGGATAAGAGACTCTATACACTTCTAGGGTTTTGCACCTAAAAGGAGAAAGGTGTCCCAAAAACTTAGATGGTTCACTCAAGACTAATGCAAATTTGATTGAAATATGTCTAAATAGAATGCCCTAAATGCAAAGAATTGATAAAAGAGATGAATTATTAATGCAAAACTAAGAAAATACACTTTGTTTGAAAAGACACTATGATATGCAAAATGAACTAAAAGTGCAAGTGAAATCTAACAAAACTTAATGAAACTGAAGAGGTACACCTAGAAGTTGGAAATTAATGCAAAGAGGCTTTGGAATCCTATAGAATCCACTATTGATGCCAACTGGGACACTTATGCCAAGTTGGGCGACTAGTCCTATTTTGAGGAAATTTAGCCAGAACAGGTTTTAGCCAAAAGGGTATCCAGAAGTATAGAAAACACTTTTTTAGGCTTGGTAGTGGGACCAATTCACCATTGATGGATTCTTAGTCCACCTTCAGATTTTGGGAAATTCAAAGATCCAATCTATAGCTCCCAGTCTGCACTTTCTGTTCCTTCAGGTTTCTAGATCTGAATCTATAAAATCTGATTTGTAGGTGATCTTCAAGCTTCTTTTAGGGTTTTATTGAATTTGAAATACTTTGATGAATTTTTTACACCTTTTAACACCTTACTCTTTGACAAATCTGCATACAAGACCTACAAAACACACATGCAAAGAGGGGAAACAGTGTTAAGGGTTAGTGAATAGGGATTTTCCTTAGTCAAACCCCAATTTGGTAATTAAACCTTTGAAAATGAAATGAAATGTAAACAGAATGATGAATGATGAATGAACAACATGCAATGTTGCAACTCACCAAATGCTTGAAGTAGAAATCTGAAGATATGCAAGTAGAAGCTCCAATGGATGTATGCTTGAATATTCCTAGAATGCTAAAGTAAATGCTTGATGATTGCTTGAATGATTAGGAAAATTAAGGAGATTAGGAGATGCAAAATGAGGGGAGAACCCTATATTTATACATGATTATACAAAATTTCTTGAAAATACCACATCACAGGCCAACACCAAGGTTTAGAAAATAATATCCTACCAAAATTTTGAAATAATTTTGATTTTTGAGCCAAGTGGGACTAAGTCACCCCTAGTGGTGACTTGATCCCACTAGGGCATTATCAGTGGGTGTCGGGAATTAAAGTGTATTAAATGATGTTTAATAGGATTATTCTCTAAAACACACTTAAGTAAGGCCTGTAACTGTATAAAGGGGCCATTCAAACATAAGAAAGGGTCAAATTATTGATGACAAGCCTAGAAAAGTATGAAATTTTGTTAGAACACTTTACAACACTTTCCAATAAGGCTTGGTAAGTGATAAAAATAGATTATTTAAGTGAATTATATTAAAAATGTCCTAGAAATGTGTGAAAGTGGGTTACAACACTTCACAACACTTTTACAAGACATCATAGAATTCTTATTGATTCACAAGGGTCCAAGACCTAATGTGAATGTGTTGACCATATTACAACATTAAATTTGGGCTGATGCAAGAAGTTGGGTACACAAAAAACTCAAAAAGTGGAAGTATTTTTGTTGTTTTTCAAAATTTGTCACACTTGGACTAAAACTTTGAGGCACTTACACAATGAATCTTTTAAAAAGTAAATAATATGAAAGTTATTATTTTGAATCTAGTTTCCAAATATGTAAATTATTCAAATACCTAGATTATATAAATTAAAATTTTATAAGGATCTATAAAAACCACTTTTTAAAAGTCATTTTTTTACCATACCAAGCATGTATACAGACACCACTTTTTTACCCAAATAAAATTATTTTGCTAATTCCTTTAAAAAGAAAGTTAACAACATGAAGATTGATGTGGGAGTTTTTTTGTAATTTTTGTTGAATATAATTTTTTATTGAATTTTTATTGGCCTTAATTGTTGTTTTTAAAAATCAACGTGTATGGAAAACATAATTTGACCTAAACTAAACATTTTTGAATTTTTTTTCATTGTGTAGAGAATTGTCTGAAGTTTGATGCCATAAAAATATTTTTACAAGAAACTTAACCAAAAAAAAGTTATTAAAAAACAAAAAAAGCCTAATATTTCAAGTTTAAGGACTAGTTTTCTTAGAAATCAATTAAAAAATAGAAAACATAATCCATTCTTAATAAAAATTATATATTTGGAATGTAGACATCGTGTTCTCTAATGGGTTTTAATTTTATAGATTGATTCAGAAAAAAAGTCCATCAACTATACTGCCAAAGTTGGACATTCTTCTTCAATCTGCCTTAGTTTTTTAGTTGCAGGTCAAAGGCTAAGGCTTGGATTTCCAAGCCTTTCTCGAGCCTAAAACCAAGGCAACATGTGGGTTGGGAATTTTGAATTTTAAAAATGCATACGCATTTTTTAAAAATGCGTACGCATTACAAAACACATATGCGTTCTTTATTTTCATGATTATTTAAAAAAATAAATACTTTTAAGAAATGGGTATGTGTTTTAAAATGTGTACCAATTTAGTGTTACAAAATGCATATGCGTTTTAAAACACGTATGCATTTTGCGTTACAAAATGGGTACGTGTTTTAAAACATGCACCTGTTTCTAAGAAGTTTTTCTTTTTTTAAATAATCAATTTGTACGTGTTATAAAAAAGTGTATGCGTTATTACACATTATAACGTGTACGCGTTTTTTAGTGCATACGCATTTTTTAGGCTCGAGTACCCAAAGCATAATGCGTAAACAATTTTTTAATAATGCGTATGCATTTTCTACAAGATTTTTTTTTTGGCCGAAACTTCCCCTCTTTGTGTACCTAACTTCTTGCTTTTACCCATCTAGGAAATAATTAGGCCAACATCCATAAGAAAGACCCAAATGAGCATTAAAATGTCCAAAGATACATTTTTTATGCTACAATGCATAGCATAGGAATATGAGTAGCTATGATGGAAGAAGGGGGATTGTAAGGAAAACAAACAAAATGAGTAGGGGCTACGATATGGGGGAGGTCAAATTGGGTCGTTGCACTCCATAGCATGAGGGAGATTGAGTGGTTATTTGGCACAAAGAAATGGGTCAAGAAGATAAATGGTAGTAGGACAACGATGAGTAAGAGTAGAGTTTGTAAGGAAATTTGGGAGTGTAACTAGTGAAAACTCCATACAGTAGCGCCTTTGGTAACTTTCATTTCGATTAGGTTACCTCAAAGACACAGATAACTATGTCCAAATTCAGAACAGACAGTTTATTTCCTACATTGATCCATTTGAGAGAAACATATGTAGATTCAACAACAAACATTAACAGATTCTACTACATGAACTAACAGACATGAAAGATGAGACAGAAAACTAGAACACAAAGATTTATGTGGAGAAAATCCTTTCAGATAAAAAACCCCACACTCCAAAGATCGAGCCATTGTATTATTCAACAATAGAACGGTTACAATACAATTTCAGACTCTTATCCTTTTCAGAGATTACATCTTGTTCATCTGGATACAATTGGTAACATACTATCCCTGAGAGATCAAACATGGCATTCATGATTAGGAGAGATTCCAGCAGCATAACTCTGCCTCTCTCACTCTCTACCTCGGCCTCATGGCTTTGGCCTATCAGCCAGCCACTCGGCCTTTCTCTATCGATCTCTCTTTGGCTCTCAACTCTTCAGCATCACCTGTTACGGCCTCATGGCTTCGGCCTTCCAGCCAGCCACTCAATCTTCACATCTATTCGCTTAGTTTCCTATCTTCGGCCTCGGCTCTATGAAACGGTTTGTTTCCAACTGTCGGATCACAACTGTCAAATCATCCAGCTCAGAAACGATTCACATTCTGCTTTCTCTGATTTTTCCATATCTCACCATGTCAGACAATCTTCACTCGGTCAACAACGATCAACTTGTGTCACATGTCGGTGAGACACTAGAAGTGTCTCCCCGATGCCACAAGACCCAATTACATGTTTTCTCCAAGAGTCGTCTCCATCGGTAAAAGGTTCTACCGATATCCACAAGTCATACCAATTTTAGCATTCTCATTGGTGAGACAATCACCTTTGATGAGACATCACACCAAGCTCATAAGTTATTCTAAAGTGTTCCTTAGTCACCAAGACTTTAGTCATTCGCTGAGAGATCATATCGAGTCTTCAAGTCATGCTGAAACCCATTGTATTCTTATCGGCATCCATCTATCGCCAAGAGTCACCTTATCGGCATGATCGACGAGACCTCTCACCGACCTCTAGTTGAACTCATCTGCCAACGCTATCGCCAAGACATTCAACTGTCGCTAAGAGGTTTTGCCGAGGTCTTCAAGTCACATAGACGTGAATGTTCTCATCAGCAAGACTATCATCTTTTGTCGAGACCTCACACTAAGCTTCATGTTATACCTAACTCTGAACAATAGTCGCCAAGAGTTACACCGAAGTCAGGATTCCATCGGCAAGACAATTGCTCTTCGCCAAGACATCACCCGTAGGTTCGAAGTCACCCCAATTCAATCTTGCTGGCCAGACTTACTGCTTTTTCCAAGACTTCATACCGAATCCTTTAAGTCATATCGATGTGTTCCACTGTCGATGAGAGAATCAACCTTCGGTAAGACATCTTACCGAGGCCTCCATGTTGTGCCGAAACAACTATTCGCCAAGAGTCACACTGAACTGATGACCCCACATGCTGTTGGTGATACTTCTGATATTCAATGAGACATCATATTGAAACAATACGTTACATCGATGACCCCTAACACTATCACCAAGACATCTCCCGGTTGCCAAGAGATCATGTTGATAGGAACAAGTCATATCGATTTCTTCATTGGCAAGACTTCCTATCATCGCTGAGACTTCTCACCGAGACTCTTGAGTTAGCCCAAGTGTATACCGTCGGTGAGACATTCCTCAGTCGCCAAGAGATCTTCCTGAGAGTTCAAGTCACCCTGAACTAGCTTATCGGTGAGACTTCTCCCAGTTGCCATGACTTCCTGCCAAATCCATTTGTTATCACAAAGACTCAAAGTCACCATGAGTCTCCCCAAAGCCCGATAACAAGCCCTTATGTCACCGAAATATTCCACTCGGTAGGAGATTATAGCGAAGGCCACAAGTCACAATGATAGGCATCTTCGAAAAGACAAAAGAATTGTCTTGGCGACATGAGAAAAACACAAGGAAAACTGCTAGTCGGCCAAACAACAGAAATGTCACAACAACTAAGCTTTCTCAGAGGTTTCATTCTGTGAGATTGAGGCATATTTTCCAACAATCTCCCACTTGACGAAGATCACACAGGCACCTCCAAAGCAACTAGCAACTAAGATCACACTAGCTCCATCAGTTCAAACCCTGCAATACTCAAGACACCCAATCAACAAGATTCCACAGATAACAGTCCATTAGTCAATCTGCAACAAAGACCAGGCATCCAACTGCAACTCATTGACCAACAAAACAACCGATCACAGCCCCCAGGAAACCACATAGACTTTAAACATGCTCTCATGCTCCATCAAGAATTCTGCTCCAACATCCAAGATGTTCACCATTCAGACAACAATCATGTCATCTTCCATGTGTGGAAGAAAGATACAAAGCCAAGGTGTATAAGCACCATCCCAATGAACACAAGCTAAAAGATCCCAATGATATCTTCAACAAGATACTGCTACCACTTCACTATGCTCAATCGCTAGACAGAAGCAATATTAGCTTCAAAGCTTCAATCAGAACACAACAGTGAAGTCATTATCTAGAAACAAGAAACTAAACATCAGTTAGAACAACAATCATATTGACTGCTTCCATCCAACTGATAACCCACATGACTGAAAATAGCACCCACAGCTCGTGCTATACTATCCAATCTCACATACCTCATAGGTATCACCATTAGTAAACTTCTACCAATTCATTAACAACAAATACAAGTTCCAGTGTCAACTAGTCGAAGAAGACAAGACACATACATGAACTCCCACTGCTTGAGAAATTCAGATCTGAAAGATCAGAAGGCATCGCAAGCCTACCAATACCAGCACAAATAAAATGTAACCCTATAGTACCAAAGAAAAATCCACAATGATATGCACAACCTACAACAACCTACCACAAGAAACATTTCTCTCACCACAAACCTTCGCGGCCATAGAGAGAAACACTGCACATCATCTTCTGTAGAACATCCTCCTACATACACTTCTAATAGCCAGCTGTGTCAAGAATGATCTTCTTCACATCCCAAAAGAAAGCCTTAACAACATCCATCCATTCAATCACCAAGATCAAACCAGCTTTAAAAACATGGATGTAAACCTCTCAAAGAAGATCAGGCTAAAAGCATTTCCCATTTCAGGAAATCAGCCCATACATCATCTCCTACCAATTCTCATTAGTAAATGACATAACACAAAAGCTCAAGGAGATAATATAAACTATACAACTTCCACTATGAATCCTCCAGGACCAAAGGTTAAACAGTAATTCAAGATCCATATCATGAAAGTAAACATAAAACACATCTGAAAGATATAAAGGGCCAAATACCTTTCAGATAAACTATCGAGTAGACCAAGACTTATCCAAAGGAAATTTCATCACAGGTCTCTAATTTGAACTTACGTTCAACCAAGGTGTAGGATTCTTAGACTTTCTACTGAAAAACTTTAACAAGAGAAACAAGCATCAACACATCTCTCATAAGAGAAAAACAACCTCACCTTATTCTTCATGTATCCATGAGTACTAGCCACCAACCATCTCATGCTAAACTCTATCTGCATTACTGCACTATCATGAAGTACCAAGCAAAGAATCAAAGCACCCAATACATAAAGAATTACCAGACTATTGTCAAAGCTCCAATCATTTGAAATAGGAACTTATCATGACACCATGATCTACACATCCCCATAAGAGATACCATGCTTCAAATGACTTCACCATTGTCTCAAGTACAATGCATAATGCCAAAACTCCAGTGCACAAACAAGAGTATACCATGACATAAAGAAAATAGACTTAAGAACAACATCACCTATCAAGCACCTCCAACACCTTAGCCAAAGACTCCAAGCATCCTCCATGGTTCCAAGATGTTGCACATCTTCAAACAATGTCCATGCAAAAGTGCAAGAACCCTTCAGCAACACTATAGAAGACCATTCACCACCATGTGATGAATCCACAGTCACTACTAGAGCTCCCACTGAAACGTGACACCTGAGCTTTCCAAGCATTATGACCAACTGTTTCAGGTTCCCATAACTGACTATTCAGGTACTCAAGAATATCCATCCTCTAATCTCACAACAATCACACCAATGCACAAGTGACCACAGACAAGACCAGCTAACAAATCTGCACCAACAATGAATCAACCTCGTGGATAAAGACAATCCACATCCAAGTTATCTCACTGTAGCCAATGGGTAGCTAATCCACCAACCGCATAACTCGTAGATCACAAACGTTGAACATGCAAACCCGTTATCACATTGAAAACTACAACACTAAGATATCAAAGAGAATAACCACATAAACAACATGACTCAAACATCAAATCATGCCAGATCTGATTTTCCAATCATGTCCACAATGAGCACCATAATCAAGGACCCCACAAGCATTACCACAAGAATGTTGAGTGACAAAACACTTACCAACACTCCCATGCAGAGAAAGAGTCATACCTCCTCAAAACCATGCACCAAGCATGCATGCAGACCTGCAACTATCTCATCCAGCAACACCCCAAAAGGTCAGTGTCTAGACAATAGCTTAACAACAACTCCGCATGGTCACAAGTTTTTCTTAACTGTGTAAAACCTGCAAAACCACAGAGCCATGCAAGTACAGATTATCCTTAGAAAGGAAACAACAGTTCAAGAGGATCCAGGCTCCTTTCAGGCCAACTTTAAACCACCACCATGTACATGCATCTGAGAAAGAGAGAAAGGCTATTTCAGAAGCTTGCAAATCATCTAATGATTAACTCCATAGCCTTCAAGCATTTGAGGTTAACAGGAAACAATGCTTTCCAACACCAGGAACCACCACCTAGCATAAGCAATCTCTTCCATGATTGAGAAACAATCTAGGCTTCTCCATATCACCTAGGAGCCTGTCACACAGACACCAATATGAAAGCTTTACTACTACATAGCCGTGTAGAGTAAGGAAAATCCACCTTATACTCCAAGGTTATACCTCTACCAGCCAGGAGACACAAATCAGAACATGATCAACTCCCTTTTCCATCTTGACCATCCTTCAAGCTGCATGTTGTCTCAGAATACCACAAGGCTTCCACTCATCAAAGGATCAATAAATCAATCTGTTCCTCTAGATTTCTTCTAGCCCTTCAAACTAAGAAATCTTCACGGAAGAAATACCCAAAACCAGCAACCAAAAGAAGGCTCTGATACCACTTATAAGGAAATTTGGGAGCACAACTAGTGAAAACTCCATACAATAGTGCCTTCGCTAACTTTCATTTCGATTAGGTTACCCAAAAGACATGGACAACTATGTCCAAATGCGGAACAGACACAATTTATTTCCTACATTGATCCATCTGAGAGAAACATATGTAGATTCAACAACAAACATTAACGGATTCTACTACACAAACCAACAGACATGAAAGATGAAACAAAAAACCAGAACACAAAGATTTACGTGGGGAACATCCTTTCAGATAAAAACCCCCACACTCCAAAGATCGAGCCATTGTATTATTCAGCAACAGAATGGTTACAATACAATTTCAGACTCTTAGCCTTTTCAGAGATTACATCTTGTTCATCTGGATACAATTGGTAACATACTATCCCTGAGAGATCAAACATGGCATTCATGATCATGAGAGATTCCAGTAGCATAACTCTACCTCTCTCATTCTCTACCTCAGCCTCATGGCTTCAACCTGTCAGCCAACCACTCGGCCTTTCTCTATCGATCTCTCTTTAGCTCTCAGCTCTTTAGCATCACCTGTTATGGCCTCATGGCTTCAGCCTTCCAGCCAGCCACTTAGCCTTCGCATCTGCTCACTCAGTTTCCTATCTTCGGCCTCGGCTCTATGAAACAGTTTGTTTCCAACTGTCAGATCACAACTGTCGAATCATCCAACTCATAAACGATTCACATTCTACTTTCTCTAATTTTTCCATATCTCACCACGTCAGAGAATCTTCACTCGGTCAATAGCGATCAACCTGTGTCGCATGTCGGTGAGACACTAGAAGTGTCTCCCCGATGCCATAAGACCCGATTACATGTTGTCACCAAGAGTCATCTCGATTGGCAAGAGGTTCTACCGATATCCAAAAGTCATACCGATTTCAGCATTCTCATCGGCGAGAAAATTTCCTTCGATGAGACATCACACCAAGCTCATAAGTCATTCCGAAGTGTTCCTTAGTCACCAAGACTTTAGTCATTCGCTGAGAGATCATAGCGAGTCTTCAAGTCATGCCAAAACCCATTATATTCTTACCGGCATCCATCTATCGGCATGATCGACGAGACCTCTCACCGACCTCCAGTTGAACTCATCCACCAATGCTATCGCCAAGACATTCAACTATCACCAAGAGGTTTGATCGAGGTCTTCAAGTCACATAGACGTGAATGTTCTCATCGGCAAGACTATCATCTTTCGCCGAGACCTCACACCGAGCTTCATGTTATACCAAACTCCGAACAACAGTCACCAAGAGTTACACCGAAGTTAGGATTCCATCGGCAAGACAATTGCTCTTCGCCAAGACATCACCCCGTAGGTTCCAAGTCACCTCGATTCAATCTTGTCGGCCAGACTTACTGCTTTTTCCAAGACTTCATACCGAAGCCTTTAAGTCATATCAATGTGTTCCACTGTTGGCGAGAGAATCAACCTTCGGCAAGACATCTTACCAAGGCTTCCATGTTGTGCCAAAACAACTGTTCGCCAAGAGTCACACCAAACTGATGACCCCACATGCTGTCAGTGAGACTTTCAATATTCAATGAGACATCATATCGAAACAATAAGATCATGCCGATAGGAACAAGTCATATCGATTTCTTCATCGGCCAGACAGACTGAAGGTCAAGTCGATATCGGCAAGACTTCCTATCATCCCCGAGACTTCTCACCGAGACTCTTGAGTTAGCCCAAGTGTATACCATTGGTGAGACATTCCTCAGTCGCCAAGAGATCTTCCTGAGAGTTCAAGTCACCCCGAACCAGCTTATCGGTGAGACTTGTCCCGGTCACCATGACTTCCTGCCGAATCCATTTGTTATCCCGAAGACTCAAAGTTTCCATGAGTCTCCTCGAAGCCCGATAACAAGCCCTTATGTCACTGAGACATTCCACTCGGTAGGAGATTACAGCGAAGGCCACAAGTCACAACGATAGGCATCTTCGAAAAGACAAAAGCATTGTCTTGGCAACATGAGAAAAACACAATGTAAACTGCTAGTTAGCCAGACAATAGAAATGTCACAACGACTAAGCTTTTTCAGAGGTTTCATCCTGTGAGATTGAGGCATATTTTCCAACAGAGTTTGTAGATAGGGGGACATCGAGAAGACAGAGATGTAGAAGAAGTTGTAATGTAACTTTCATGAATTTTTGAATGAATATATATTTTTTAATTGCTTTCAAATTTGAGGTTGTTATTGTGCAATCATAGATTGATTTAAATCAACATGTATAACCATCGATTTAAGAGCTTATTCTGTATGGAGTCTGTGTAATATGAATTGTGTGAAAATTGGGTGAGAAATTGAAGAGTTGGAAGTTTCCTTCTTCATCAATATTGACTATATGACATTTGAAAAACTCGTCTCCCTATAATTCACATCCTTCATAGCTCTAAAACTATATTATTATGGTCTCCTATTAGTAGAATTGCAAGGTATTTGAAGAAGGAAAGATACACAAAATGGGTGGGCACTAATATTGCCATCTATCTCACTATTGGTATGGATTATTCTCCCACATTATGTTTCTTGAATTCAATTCAAATCTTAGTTTAAATATTTTTAAATGTTGAGATATATATTAATTTGTTCAATGTCTTTTGCATAATAATCTTGAATTTGAATGTTTCCTTAATTTATTCTTGTAGACAATTAACACCCAACTTAAACATATTCCACATTAATGGTTGAACAATAAATAGCAATTTTTACACTACCCTACTTAAACATCATCTAATCATATGATAATCTTGTTCAATAGTTAATGAATCAATAGTAATTTGGAGCATGGTTAGAAATTACACTTTTGTGGACTCCTTGAAGTCCTTATACAAATTGGCAAAGACATAAACATTCATTTGAGGGCGAGTAGAAAAATATTCTCTTGCTCAATATAAACCACTCACCCTAAATAAATAGTATTGTGGTCAAGGAAGGGTCAAAAGGGTAATGGAAAGCTAGGGAATTTGACTCAAATGAGGATATGAAGAGACTTCTCCTCAAAGGCTACATATTCTTGAGTCCAAGGAGAGAAGATGAGAAAGGATGGCTCAATGCAACAAGGGGAATGCTTGATGATAACCTTGGAAAACCCAATATCAACAAAATAGAAAAGGAAGAAACCCTATGTATATTTTGGATGGTTTCAAGATAGACCCCATACGAGACCCAAGTAGAGTTGACCCAACCATGTAGCATGCTTTCAAAGTGGATATGAAAAATAAAATAGACAACAAGAGTATTTTTTGGGTCACTTACACAGACTTTCAAAATATTGAACTGATAAAATGGCATCAAGAATAATAGCATTAGCTCATGTACTACTTTTAGAATGATTTTTAGTGATTGTATGAGAATTATTTTTCCACATGTCGAGCAAGCATAAAGCCCTAACTCAAATATGGTGTTGCTTGGGCTGTTGACCATACCATAAGGAAAATGAATTGCTGAAAAGTGATCAAGCTAAGGAAACATGCAATAAATATAGAGATCTCCTTCCCAAAACAGAATATGACACAAGAGCGATGGGGATAGCAGAATGAGATGATCGGGAACATGTAGGCTAAGGAAAATCCCTAACTCATATAAACAAATTAATTTTAGATCAAACAAGCTTAGTTTTTAACATTATATATAGAAAACGTTCTAGATTACTAGAACTTATCAATGAAAAACAATAAAATAAGATTATATATATAAGAAAGAATGCTTAGAATATATATTTTTGTTCTATAATAAAATAAATTATTAGGTAATTTTATTTAATATTGTTTGACATGTACTCAACTGCTCCTAAGAATAAGGTGCTATCAATCCTCTTATCAACTCATCTATGCACAAAAGAAGTAAATAGCCTTCCTATTTTATAAAGAAAGTGAATGTTATGGCTGACTTTTGGAGTTTCCATTTTATGTTTACTTGGATTATATGTATCAAAGGTTTATATCAGCAAATTAATCAGTTGTACGTATGACAGTAAATCGTCTGGTTGTTTTATTCACGAGATAAAGCACTACCGTCCAATGTCCAAGCCGTCGCGAAGAGCTAAGTGGGCTGAACAGAACTGGTCGGGAATAATGATATGATGTATTCTCTAAGACTTGCATCTTACCAGACGCGTATCACGCTGAAAGCGATATCAATCTTGCTTTGACCTCTGCATCACATACACAATGCTATCTATCAAATTTCGTTCTACTGTCAGTCGTTTCTTTCCTCGCTCTGTTAGTAGTATAACCAAGCATTTCTATGGATATTCTAGCGTACTGCTCAACATCATTTCCGAGCTTAAGATGGGTATTGCTCTCGTCTTC